>CABFOW010000257.1:103733-150156 GCA_902141385.1 Timema californicum
GGGGGGGGGGGAGAGTACGTCAAAGGTGCAATCATCTGATATGATATTATTTATACTAACCTTTTTTTAATTGGTAATAACTTTAACATCAATGAAAAAAAAATGGAATAAAACATAAGGTTTATTTTGTGAAAGAAAACACATATTTTTGATTGGAAGAAAGTAAAAAGGCTTCCCAAACTTTTCTAAGCCAATACACAAGAATACATTATCTTCATTTACATTTTGTTAATTTATTCTTATTTTCTTACTCCACCCGTTTGTCTTATACGTATATATAAGATAATAATTGAATAAGATTTATAAAGTAACATTTTATAGGGAAAATACCCGCACTTTCGTTGAGCAAGAGTGAAAAGTAAATCATTTAGGAAAAAGCCAACCTCATTACACGTGACTGAGATTTGAACCCAGACCTCCCTGTAACCAAATAAACATAATAAACTAACTTAACTTTAAAACCAATCTCCTAAAAAGGTGGATCATTCATTGATATTATTATTATCACCGCGTATTACTACCCGTTCGGGATGTACGCACTTACGCTAATGTGTAATGATAGGGTGATTGTGAGATGAAGTGGAGGACCTAGAGTTTAACGTGAGATCCGTACCACGGTGGAGGCCTGGCGTTCCACAAATTAACAAGTTATGATTAAAACATGTATTGTCAAAGGTGAAGGAAGAGTTTGACAATCAGATAAGTCTGTGCTGGGACCGAGGATTGAACCCCGCCGGACCCCCAGCACAGAAGTCTGACACCTTACCCCTAGACCACCAGGTCACCTATTTATATTATTAAAAGTATAAAATTAATCAATAAACTATGACATATCAAATGAAACTTTGTTTGTTAGATAATGTATGATAAATTATTATAACGAAAATGAACATTGTGATGGTCAAGGCAATACTTATAATTAGTGTATGCTCTTAAACGGCCCTTAAGGATATCATAGAATTATATTTTTTAATTAGTATATTAACGAGTACTCATTTTAAATGAGCACCTATATAATTTGACCTAGGTCGGGACGCTAACTTAGCATCTACTGTTCAATTTTACTTAGGAGAGGCCATTTCTAACAGCTAGAGAAGTTTTTTAAAGCTACTTTCGTGTATTTATACATCAGATCATGTGATCTTAAAATGTTGTTTTTGTTGATATTAACAATACCTATAAAGTAACACTAATAATATAATAACATTTTATCAATAATTCATAAAATGTTAATGTATTAATAGGATTTAATTTATAAAAGACCCTTCCTGTGAAAATTGGACTTAATATATATACCAATTCAATAGTTGAATTAAATCATCTGAATGTAAAAATGTAAACAGAAACCTAATCGGAGGTGTTGTACCGAAACCCCTCGTGTTTGCAACAACCCCTACCACAGCCATTTTCTGCACCCCCTACTTCAAAGGCTACCTTGAAAATAAAAAATGGGCCCACAAGATGAAAAGTAACTCTCCTCTTCCCTTAAAAAAAGTTAACCACCATTTTATGTGAGTTTGTGTGTAAAGTAGTGGTAGTTGAGGGGGGAGGGGGGGAAGGGCGTTAAATGTAATGGCCAAACCACAAGTGCAAAACAAGATAACCAAAGTTTCGGACACTTTCCACACCTCCATTCTCTTGTTTTGGTGACCTCTCTCCTTCCCCCTACCCCTTCCGAAAACCCTTCGTTAAGCCAGCACCCCCCATTAACACCCCAAATTCCTCGTTCATTAACGTAATGAATTGATTTAGTCACCGCCGATGGCCTCGGCTTTGTTATGGCTTCATCCTCTTGGTCAGGGGCGCTGAAGGTGGGTTAGAGGAAGGGAAGGGGATTGTGGGTACTCTACGCATTTTATCGTACTCGACGTATCAACCCCTATAAGACTACACCCAGCATTGCACTCAACCTCCCCTCCAACACCCATCAAAATGGATGTCAGCTGGAATCAACATCAACCCTACCTGCACTTTAGACCAGTGGTATCGCGGACGAAACGTCAACATAAATTTATACTAGCAATTTGAGATTTACCAAATTTATCGTAATAATATATTTCAAAATAATTTAAGTTGATGCTTGTAGAAACCGTGCGTTGCTCTCTTTTATTTTTTTTATTTTTTTGCAAGAAATTGAATTGCCCGTTGGTTAAAAATACCTTAAGCTGGGAGATACATTTTCTAAGACCCCTTGGATGGACCAAACCTCTATTGCAATAAAAATGGGTAACAAAAAATATATTATTTTTATTTTAGTTAGCCGTGATGGAGATGTTGGTGTTCGAATTTACATGTCCATGAACACAGTTTATTACCTATTATATTAAAAACATTCTCTTAACTCCGTTGCGAATCTATAATGATGGATAGGGGTGGATAAAAAATTGACATTCAATTTTTTTTTTAATCTTTTTCCAAAGAGGAAAGATAAAGCAGTCGTTCTTCGGAGTTAATTAAAATTTGTGTATGTATAGTGTGATAAAGTGATGAAGACGTCACTTTCTTTTATAATAAACTCTTTCTTTATGGGGGGAGAGGGGGGAATTCTCTATTGATTAAAACGTAATCATTATTTTGAACCTTCATTTTAATTTAGCCCTTAATTCTATTTCCAAGATATTAGATTTTTTGGAGGGGATGATGGATCTTTCGCAGCAAATAATATCACTATTAGATTATTATTATTATTATTATCATCATCTTTTGAATGTCTAGATTTCCTCTGGTATTTTTAACTTTTTTTTATCAAGGATTGTAGGGGTTGGTCTTCGACTCTCGGTGAGGGAGAGGTGGGACAATTATTTTCTTTTAGCGCCGAGTCTTACGACCCGTTTGGGTTATACGCCTATATACTAATTACACTAATGGTCTTAGGGAGTGGAAGACTATATTTAGATAAATTTTACCCGCATTTGCATGAAGGGTGAGTAAAAAACAATTTCGGGTAGAAACCCGACGGAGATTACAACCTCGATCTTTCCGTCATCGGCAGTCTAGTCTATTGAGAGTGTGATGCCTTGAACTATGAGGCCACTGAAGTGGGATGGGGAGGTATTTACAATAGGTATGGTTTCGGTTTTTATATCCAGAAGAATTATGTTTTGCAGTTACTGCTTTCAATGTTCCCTTGGATTGTATCGTTTATGCCTTTGATGCAGACTAATTTTTATAGGAAGAGCCCTTTAAAAATTAATAATAATAAAAAATTATGCAATTACTAATATTATTTTATTGTATCATTAGTGTTATTTTATATTTATTGATAATATATATCAATAGTGACAGCTACAGATCACATGACTAGACGTATGAATACGTGAAATTAGAGACAGTAGCCTTTCCAGCTGTCAGATAAATCCTTTCCTAAGAAAATTTGACTCTAGCCAGTGGATGCTCACAATAACATAGTTCCCAATGGCCTGGCCAAATATTTGGCCAGAATGACCACATTTAAAAGTTAAAAATAAGAATGAGTTGCCAAATAGAACACAATTTTTCGGTGGACGCAATTTATTATAAAACCAAATTAAATATATAACTTAAAAAAGAAAGACAATAATATAATAAATATAAGTAGATGATTCTCCCAATAAAACGGAACTAAGTGAGAAGAATGTAATTTTTTTTTCATATCTTTTGTCATATCTTAAATGTCATGTGTAGATCAAGTAGTTGAGATATTTTTTTTTTCGTTGCTTACAGATAAATACGGGTTGAATCCTATATTTCTCGAATAATTTGCTTTCAAATCTTGAATCGAAATTTTTAAATCCTCGAATTTTTTTTAAAATCTCAACTTAGTTGAAGTGTTTTTTTTTATCTAATCCAAGAAAAGTTGTTTTAAGGCTTGGTGCCTTTAATAAATTATTATATTTTCGTTGTAATGTCCAATACGCCATAAACAACAAAGAAAAACAATTTTATGTAAATTAATCATACTGAATAACCCGCTTCAGTGGTCTAAGGTAGTGGTCTTCAACCTTTTTTTATCCCAGGGCCAAAATTTATGTTTCCTGTTGGCTCGTAGGCCCCAATACTGTAACTACAATATTAGGATTGAATAAATGTTGAAACTATTCTTATCAGCTCATTCTTATACACCTAAACTCACACTAGGAATTAGGATTTCTTGTGAAGTGTTTTTTTACGTGTGTTTAGATTTTTCATAAAAGGATGTAAAGTGACTTGAGTTGACACTAGCTGGTTTAATGCACAGTACATTAGTACTATTAAAACGGAGTACTTTTCATCGAGAGAAAATTAAACAATCGTTTATAAAGTTACGTAAAATGTGTAGGTATTTATCTTATTATTTTATTATGTAAAATATAAATCTGTATTTGTATTTTTATTTTTTTTCCTCTTGAAATGATTTTATATTTTTCATGAGCCAGCGGGCCGCAAGTTGAAGAACTATGGTCTAAGGTATCACTCTCGTGTTAGACAGGCCTGCTGAAGATGAAGATATCGGGGTTCTAATCTCGATCGGCCCTACTGAGGGCGGTTTTTCCTAAAGGGTTTTCCATTCTTTCTCTTCGTAACTGTGGAGCTGTCCACTCTAAAATGGTGTCTTATTGCCACCATAATAGTGTAAATATCTGGGTATCCGAGATGAATAGTGAGGCGCGGTTCATCACACAACAAAATAATTACCAAGTAGCTTAATTTTTGAAGAATCACTTAACTTATCGAATGTAATAGCTGAATAAATCAGCTTATAAATAATTAGTTACCATTAGTATCACCATTGAGATACCAGATCGATCTCCAACTAAAAAATCTCAAATCGATGCATCCAGTGGCGCGGCGTGGAATGTTGCCAGTGTAGTCAGAGTTAGTTTAAAATTTACATCAATTTCAGTTTCCAGTCTGTGGCCTGGGTCAGTTTGTTTTTTCATTCAAGTCAAATATTTCCCTACCAGCTTGCTAGGCTTCTCATAGCTTCATATGTCTTATAATATAGCTTAAGACTAGGACAGACACAACATCCAGTCCGCGGCCTTTAATTCATCACTGTGAAAGGACAGACCCACATTTCAGCAATGATACATTTTTCGGTCATGCTTGGAATCTAACCTGGGACCCTTATATCAGTAGATAGACACGCTACCGACTGTACTAAGGTGTTGGATACAGTTAGTTAGTAAGCCATGTTTTGCAATCTCACGGTTCGTGGACCGGATGTGGCCCGCGGGTCATTTTGACCGATCCCCTTGTCTGAAACTCCCCCGGCCTGCAGTCATTCACGCACACAGAATAAAATTGTCTATTTATCGTTTATACCTAGTTTTAAATCCCACTCTCATAAGACGGTTACATATCCGCCACTGCCAGTAGAAGATCAAGAATGTCTAATTGAAAAACCCCTTGTGGTATACGCTAAAAATAAAGATCACCCCCTTCCCCCCAAAAAAAGTATTGTGTGCTTTGATTTTTTTCCCTAAACATTTATATCTACCTAGCAGCACTTAATGGGCCATTTGAAAATAAAAATTTAGTGTTACGTGACACCAACAATAACAGAAACTTATCTTAGAATTCAGGTTCGACTTTGGTTTGTATGATTAACTTTGACTTTGCATTTATAAAAAGTGACCTTCAGTGTTCCCATAGCCTTAAGAGAAACTATATCAAGTTATTTCTCTTTCTCTCATTCATGATCAAGACTAAGCTATCAAAACCAGATTATTGTATACAAGTGGTAAAATGGGGGCGTGAAATCTAAAGTGATGCTATATTTCAAGCATCTTAACTAATATAAGTGTAAAGTTTCAAAGGACACCCTTGGTGTTGAAGGATGTGCATCCTGATTACAGATACGATAACATAACCACCCCCTCCCTCCCCCCCATACCCGTTAGTGAGACAAAACCCTTTGATGGCTTTACGACCCCCCGACCTCACTATTTTCTGATCTTATGTTAAATGCCTTGAGGAGTTATTATAGATAAGTGTGAGAGTTTCCAAAGATGGACTTTCTCATAGCTTTACAAGTTTGCATCGTGCTTCTAATTGAATCGTGACCTGCCTCAATTACTTTCCTCTACTCTCCTATAAGAGCAAGTTGCTGGTTCCCTGAAGTTAGTACCAAGGGACGCACACAGTTTGTGCCTTGAGATAACCACTTGGGGAGTTATAGGGAGGGGGCTTGTTCTCGAGTTCGCTAGTCTCGTGAGATGAGAATTTAATGGTTTAAAAACCCTTGAACCACTTCTGACGTCGGTCTTAATTTATAAGGTGAGATTCGATTTTAAGGGTAGGGTGGGTTAGGCTTGAAGTAGGACGCTGATGAAATTGTTGGATATTGTTTTGAAATTTTGACAATGCTTGCTAACTACTTTGTTTTTACTCTCTCGCTATCTTATAGGTAGAGAAATTATTGTGATCGTCAATCCCCCAGTGAGTTTTATTTGCTATTGGATGTAAACTAATGTAATTCCAGAGCCTTTTTTTTTATATAGGTCTTACCGTTTAGTCAATAGAGACCTCCAAAGAAAGGTCCGCACCGACTTTAAAGTTGCTCCGACATTTTGAATATTTTTTGGGGGGTTAAAAATACATTTTTTTAACATTTTGGAATTTTCCCGTCGGTTACAGGCTATATTCTATAAATTTGCCAAATTTCAAGTTTCTAGCTCATCTGGACGTGGGTAAACATTAATATCAATGAGTGAGTCAGCCATGTGGCTTTATAGTAGTATAATATGAGTTTGCGACCACTGATTTAATCCCTAACTATGCATTGTCCTCATCACTTCGTATAATAGTAGAGCAATCATAGGTCGAGTATTAACGGAAATACATTCTAATGAGAGGTTCGTAGAGCAGAGATTATTTATCATACAACATTAAAGCATTTTTAGAACAACTATTAAACAATATTTGACCACCGAATAGTGATTAAAATACAGCTACAACGTATGTGTCAATAAATTAAATCTGTCACCATATGTGTTTGTGGTGTTATTCATCAAAATTTGTAATTAAATCTATATTAATTTGAATATTATATATATATATATATATATAAATTAATAAATTTGTATATTTAAATATTTCATAAGCATACATATATACAAAATTTACTGAATATATTTTTTAAAGTTCAAAATGTATATGAATGTAGGAAAAAATGTAAAATTTTGTTTATATATGTTTAAATAAAAATATATATTAATATACATTTAACTACGTTTGATAAATGTATATATTTATGTAAATATTTCAAAAGTAATTAATACATTTATAATTTATATTTGTGTTTATTTAAAGTATATTTATAAACAAAAATTAAGCATAATTTTATTGAAGAAGGTGTAAACAAAACATCAAAGAATGAGCTAGCTATCTCCCTTCAATTATTATTTTTTACTTAATAGAAATTATGTTTTTCTTTTTTCATATTGATAAAAAACTCATCCAAACTTTATCGCAAAAAATGTCACTTAATTATTTTTTAAATGGTTTTCCCTTTGAAAGTCACAAAATTAGAAGCAAGTGACATACGCGCTAGCAAGGCAGAGCAAGAGTATTTGGTTTATATATATATATATATATATATATATATATATATAAAGTGTCACAGTGAAGAAAACTGTCTGTTAAAGTGGCCATTTTGTATTCCGAACAAGGCTTTTTAAGGGAATGGAAGGTGACAACCAGGACCTTGGATAAATAAATTAATTGCAAGGTCCTGAAGTAAAAGGAGGAGTGTCAAAGTTAGCTCCAGTTTAAAGTAATTAGAAAAGATCCCGTGAAGTTCCTTCTCTCTTTTTTTTATTAAAAAAAATCAAAAGAGGTTGGTTTCAACTTTTTTTTTAGAACGTGTTTTAAAGTAAAGGGTGATAATCGGGTGTAGTTTTCTGCGTTGACAGGCGTGACGCGATTCTTGGTCTTTTGCGGGACGTAAAGGTATTAGGAGCGCATTCCAACAAAATGTAATCACTTAGGTGATTAAAAAAACCAAATTTATTAAATTAAATAAGCTATCAATATTATTGGTATATATGTAAATAAATAATATATAAATATTGTATCTAATGTTAATAATTATTATATTAATTTAAAAAATATATTAACAAAATAATCATTTTTTATAATTTTATGACATTCGGGTTGCTTTTTGGCAAATCAATTTTGATATTTAACTAAATGCTTCTTAAAATATTAATAGAAAAGGAGGAAACTAACAGATAAAAAAATTTCAGAAATTTCGGAGGGAAAGAGAGTATCACTTTTTTATTCTTTTTTGTTAAGTATTTTAGGACCCTAATATTATTATGTTGCGTCACGCACGGGGTGTGGTTTATTTATTTATACAGAAAACAACTGGAGCGGAAATTTGTTCCATTCACGGTAGGAATTACTCTCTGAAAGGTCTTTTTTCCTACCAATATCCTACTATATAGTAGATTTATGGTAGGGAAAAAGGCCTTTCAGAAGTCAATTCCTACGGTGAATGGAATATACATCTTGTCTAGGGCTTATAATACCCCTGCACCGGCCCTGGTCTTGTGACAGACAAGCAGTTACTTTTGAATAAAAAGCTGGGAATATTTTGTAATTAATTTTATAACTGATTTTTAAATACATATATCTATTTATTCGTAGGACATCTTAAAAAATATATATATATATATTAGCACCACATCCTGCTACCCGTTCGGGCACTATCTTAATATTATTTTATCCACCTTGTTGGCGTATTTGGCTAACCCGCTGGTTTCGTGTTGAGCGAAACTGCCGATGACGGGGAGATCGAGGTTCAAACCTTAGTTGGGTGAACTGGGGGTGGTTTTCCTAATTGTTTTACTAATCTCCCTCCACGCAAATGTGGGTACACTTCTTATAAATTTAACCTTCCTATTACCTAAATAACTAGCGTAATTAGTGCATATTCTTATCACCTGAACATATAGTAAGACGTGGCGCTAAAAGTAAATATTGACTAATTAATTAAGTAATGCAGCATTATTATTACTATTATTATTAGCACTGCATCCTACTACCCATTCGGTGTGTACGCACTTACGCTCATGTGTAATGGTAGGGTGATTGTGAGATAAAATGGAGGACCAAAGTTTAACGGGAATCCGAACCACGGTGGAGGGCTGGCATTCCACACATTCACAAGTTTTGATTAATACACGTCTTGTCAGAGGTGAAGGAAGGGTTTGGCAATCAGATAAATCTGTAACGGGGCCTAGAATTGAACTCCGGACCCCCAGAACAGAAGTCTGACACCTTACTCCTAGACCACCAGGTCCCCAAACTTGTATTAAATAGACAATTAAAATATTTAATTACAAGACTAATTAATACAACAGATATAAAATTGATTTTAGCTCATAACATTCTTCATTTCATAACGATAGTTTTTATGGAAGAACCAATATACTAAGTCTAAAGCGAGACAAATGATCATTTATTAAAAATGAATGAAAATAAATCTTTAAAAAATTCAGAATGGCATACATATTTGAATAAAAAAATATGTAAAATCTTGGAAAAGTCTATATTTTTTGTGTTTGGTGATTTAGGTAGGGATAAAAATTAATTAAATAAAAATTATAATAAAGATTTTTATTCTAAGGGTCGATACATACCTGGTGGCTTACCTCGGCCCGCGAGAAAGTAACAAGGCCATACAGCTTAAGATAAAGACAATGGTATGTGTCGTTTTCTGGAACTACTTCTCTATTCTGCCCAAGCTTATACTCACTTTCGTCCATAGAATCAATACGAAAGAAGGGAAAGAAAACAAATAAACTTCTCATCTCAAGGTAAAAAGAAAAGATCGCTGCTTGTTTTCGAATATCTTACAATTTTCTGTCGTGGAATTATTATTATTATTGTTTAGCACCGCGTCTTACTACCCGTTCGGGTTACACGCTTTAAGTACTAATTACGCTAATGTATTAGGAATTGAGAAGGTTAAAATAGAGGAGGTGAACCCGCATGTGCGTAGAGGGAGAGTGGAAAACCATTTAGGAAAAACCTCCCCCAGTTCACCCGACCTAGATTCGAACCTCGATCTCCAGCAGTCAAGCAGCTCAACACAACTAGCGCGTTAGCCAACTACGCCACCGAGGCGGGTTGGACCTAATAAGAATTAGTGTATCTGTTAGAGGAAGATTAAATCAAAAGCCCTTTTCCATCAAGCCTAGTTTACTAGCTCTATAAATAAGCATAAGAGGTCGTTTAAAATAACTTAATGTCACATTTTCACCCATTTTTTTAAAATTAATAACTCTCAAACAATAGTTTTGTTGAGAAAAAAGAGCCCTGTTGGACTCTTTAGATTGTATTTTGGCTTGAACCTTTTTTTGATATACATTTCATACGTTACATACATAACATCGTGGAATAAAATATGGTTTTTGAATTGAACGTATGTGGAGCTAGTTCTCGTTTAACGAGATGGCCTCCTTAACGACGTTGTCTACTTGTTGAATTGAAAGCTACTTAACGAAGCGGGTTGCAGCTTAGCTTGCTGTACTTAAGCACTCCTACAGTAGCCCCATGGCTTCTTTGGTGCTGACTGACAGCTCACAGCTGACTTCAGACAGCTTTAAAAAATTACCAGACCAAATTACGTATCCCTACGCCGAACCAAATGATCTGTAAAAACATGTGTTTAGCAACTGTCACTTCTGACAGTCAAAATTTAGGTATATGCCTAAATGTTGACTGTCAGAAGTTAGCTGTCAGCTGTCAGTCAGCACCAAAGAAGCCACAGGGCTGCTATAAGTACAATCGCACTTAGACGCTAGTGTACGAAACAAAAATATAGGAAATAAAGTGTGCAGTTAACTCTGCGAGGCATCTTGTTTACCTGCTGATAACCTATCAGCTCTTCCGCTGACGAGTATACATACATTTTATCTTGTGCCTTTTTCAGAAAGACACAAACATCCACGTACATGTTTAATCTATATCCGTGAATAAACAAAATATCCTGGGCTGTAGACAATGTTTTTTTTAAAGTTCACAAATAAATTACTTAAAGGACAAAAATCGAATTGTGTGACAGTGAAAGACAAATTTTAAAACTATATAAGAATGTATGGATTTGGTTTCCATGCGGTATATTTTAAAATTCGCAAAATAAAACCTTTTCCATCGCATGGGACACTGAACAAGGGGTTAAAATTTCCAAGGCACATCATTTGTATTTTAGAGAGGGATTTTATCATTTAAAAAAATATATCAAGTTTATATTTATAGGTCCAATAGCTAAAATTTTAATATTTGTATTTTTTTTAAATAGATTTGCATAAGAATCTTAAAAGAATGTTATCACTTCTCTTTAATCTTTCTCCAAACTCCCGCGCCACATCAATGTGCCTTGATCCTTGACAAGGGAACAGACACGGGAGTTTCATTGCACTTCTTGAGTCAGGTTGACTCTTTGGACACTAGGCAGTGCTAGTCACAGTCCTCAGCGATTACAGCACTTCCAGGCGAGATATTTCTTAGCAACTCACTTTCAACACGTTCGCTGGAAAGTCTACAAGCTAGAGAGCAACTTTATCTGCCAGTCAAAGTTAACCTAGTCGACGGTGTTAAGATTATTTACAACTAGACAGTTTTCAAACATTCACTTGAACAAAAAGAAGGACCATACTATACTACGTTATTATTTGTAATTTTCCGTCTTGAGTAAGCTTGTTTAGTGGTGTTAGTTTATGAGAAGAGGCGAGGCTCCTACCTGAACCTAGTTTTGTGAAAGCCGGTTAGTTGACACTTTAAGGTAAATTTTTTCCGCTCTCTAGTAAAACCATGTAAAAAACTTCTTTTAAAAAAAATGACCCTCTTGATAGCGATATTGTCACTTGGGGCTGCAGATAGCGATCCCTATGTCCTTATAGTAATATAGCCCCCTAATTTTTACTTGTGCCTTAATTTTGATGTTGTTTGAACCATAAATAAAGCCATATATATTTTGTTTATAAAACTTCGGGGGGCCTGAACCCCCAAAAACCCCTCTGACTACGGTCTTGTCTGCGGCCTTGACAAACCGGTTCAAAAACGTCGAGCTAGAGTAACAAAATAAATTGAAATTAAATCCTTTGGAATTAGTACCAATAGATATAATTGCAACATATAATGTTCGTCTATTTACCTCTACCACAACCCCACTTCCCCTTCTAGCTCAACATCCCTCCTCACTCCACATGACAGTATTCAAAGTGGTGTGGAATGTGTATGTTAACGCTCTCAAGTCTCAACACTTCTTAGAAGTTAAATCACTGTTCAGTTTTCACTCAAGCTCAAACCTCGAAGACTTGACAAGATCTCCTCTGAACTACTAACTCTTCTTCCTGGATATTTGCGGAACACTTAATGAAAGTCCTCAGGTGCAACAATTAACTTTCTTCCTCCCCCAACCTTCCCTTTCCCCTCCATACTTACACCCCATTCCAAACATCCCCGCCTCCTCTAACCGCTACGGCAGCTAATATTAGTTCCCTCTGATTTGCTTCGAAACAATCTCGTTGCTTCATTGGGGAATTTCGAGAGGGAAAGAGAAAGGAGTGAGAGATAATTATAGAGAGGCGAGAGATAAATAGAGAGGGGTAGGAGAGAAAAAGAGAGCGACAGAGAAATTAAGAGGAAAAGAGAGGGACTAGAGAGAAAGTGAAAAGTTGAGAGATAAAGATAGAGGGGTAAGAAAGAAAGAGAGATTTTAGAATAAAATACAGCAAGACAGAAATATAAAGGGGTGAAAGAAAAATAGAGAAAGGTTAAGGAGAAATAATGAGGAATTATAGAGATGGACAAATGATAAATAAAAAGGGGGTGAAAGGTATAGAGAGGGAAGATATATATAAAGAGGGGTTAGAGAGAGGGAGACAAGAGAAATAGAAAGAGGTTGAGAAGAGAACATGAGAGAGGGTCACGAGAAAAATAAAAAGGATTTATAGAGAGTGGTTAGATAGAAAAAGAAATAAGTGAAAAAACAGATGAGTTAGAGAGAAATAGAGAGGGTGGTGATAAAACTATATAGGGGTGAAAGAGAACGATAGAGGGGTGAGAGAGAAAGAGGGAGAATAATGTTAGTTTGGTTGCTATCGCGTTAGCACCTTTGATGCTACCCCCAACCCACATCAATGGTCAAAATGGTTTAAAGCCTTCACAATCTCAATAGACTGGATTTTGCAGGCACGGGTAGGTTGGGGTAAGAATATCACCTAGTTGTTTGGAGGGTGGTTTTCCATAAATAGTTTCACACTCATTCTGGTAAGATTCTCCTCTCGACTCTGCCTTCCGCGTCACTAGTACATTAGTGAGATTTATTGCGGTTATACAGGATGGGTTTACGGTGTACACGCTAACAAAAATTATTAATTTAATAATATAACAGGTGAAACTTGTATGATTCTTGTCATAGCAAAGAAGATTTGACGTGGCTGTACTAGTAAACTGTTATTTCCCTTCTCGAAATCCATTTGACCAAGCGCATATAAAATAATTTAATTGACAAAAAGTAAGTTTGTAAGTTTTAAAGGGAAAGTTTGATATTAAAATTGGCGGTAATAATTTACCAGTACTGTCTTTCCAAACGTTGATTACCCTTGTAGTAGCCAAAGAACTGCTCCTGTAATACTAGTATATAATACTCTAGCATCAGATCGGTTGCTAATTTTCCATCAAATATGTTGTTGTTTGATCTGATTTATTTCCCGCGTTTGTCCACTCGTAAAATCTCTTTCAAGATATTATGTACAGATTGCACACTAACTTGAAAAGTAGCAAGAATAACTACAGTAGCCCCATGGCTTCTTTGGTGCTGACTGACAGCTCACATCGGGCAGCTAAACGCTTTGAAAAGATACCAGACCAAATTGTGTATCCCTACGCCGAACTATATGATCAGCAAAAACATGTGTTTAGCAGCTGTCACTTCTGACGGTCAAAATTTAGGTATATACCTAAATGTTGACTATCATAAGTCAGCTGTGAGCTGTCAGTTAGCACCAAAGAAGCCACGGTGCTACTGTAGCATGGCCCCACTATGGCACAGCTTAGTAGACAAGGCCATGATGTAGTACGTCATGGTAAGACTGCTACCTTTCTGGGTAAACTGAATGTACACTTCATATACCTTGAATTGAAACAAGATTTCCTCACTTGAATTAATTGTGGTATAGCTTGGTACAGCTAAAGTGGTGAACGGAGTGTGTGTATATGTAGGGTGTGCCTTAACATGTGGGACCCAATTCAAGGGTGTACAGGATACACAGAACAATGGAAGGGGGATTCATATTGTGATGATACTGTTTTGGACCCCTCTAATATATTTAAAAAAATCATGGATGAAGGGTATTTTTCTTTAATGAACTGTGTATAAAATATTCTTTTAACACTTCATCCATGGAGAGTCACGCGCTTTTCATAATTAATTTTTATATATTGCACCACGAAACTTTTCTTTTTCTTTAAAAGATCAACTTCTTAATATTTAGTAGAATATTGTGACTCACTGGCTCCCTCTACCCAATATAAATATAGCCTTCACAACACCTGTGGCCAGGAGTTTTTCCATTGGTTAATTTTAACACTGGTGACAAGGGGTCCAAGAGGCAAGGGGTAGGTCATATCTAAGCCGCTTGTGCGTATGAATACACACAGTGCCAGTAACTTAAATCTATAGAGTGCATTAAATATACTATAGAAAAGAATCACAGAAAAACAATCGGTGAATTTAATTAAAAAAACTGTTATTTTATATATTACTTAACACAGTACCGAAGGTGTAATCATTCAAATAAATCATGTGCAACATCAAAAGTCTTGTTTACTTAATAAATATCAGAAATAATCATATTACATACCGCGAGCAAGTGCGCAGTAAGGCATGCTTGCGTTATCATCATTGCAAAACCCAATATCGTTATAGATAGGGCTCAAACAACAGGGCAATATCACGATTACAATCCGTAGCACTTTAATTGGCGCCCATCGCGGACGCGTAGCATTTTAATTGGCTCATAATCGTGGGGCATCATTAGTAAATAAAATCAGAAGTTCTTTAATCGGCGCCCATCGTGCAGCGTATACATTTAAATTCAATTCAATAACGTTTTAATATATACATCTCTCCCATTTGACCTTGTTTCCGAGTTACATCCACGTGATTTCACTTAACTGTTTGTATACCCTAATCAATACATCTCGACCTGTTGACTAGGTATATTCTATGGGTTGTTCCTAGTTGTTCCAAAAACCTGTTTTTAAAATAAATGTAAAATATAGTGCATTCCACGACACGATGGCTTGCATTCAGGCCAAACTTGGCCAGCCATTTTGAGCACTTCCTATAATGTAAAATGGCTCCACATTAATGGCGTACAAACATGAGTACACACAAGTGATGATAAATGACTTCTCAGAGTTAGGGATGAGAAGTTAGTTATGATATTTTAACCTACATTAGTATTGAGAGATGGTGATAAATCATATTTGAAAAACCATTTGCCTTTAATAATTTATTTTATCAAAGTGTTAATAAATTTAGTAAACGAGCGTGGTTTTTTTGTTGCAGCACTGAAGCCGAAGATGAAGAGCCACTACCGCGGACACAAAATGGCGGTGTGGCTTAACTTGATACCCCAACTTCACCAGCCTGGGGACGAAGATGTGAGCATGAGACACCATCATTTCCATGAGCGAGGGGAGCATTATTATTCTGGTGAGTGTAGCTCTTGGGGTTGTTCAATGAATTGGGTTTATTTGAATACCTACGTGGACACAAAATGGTGGAGTCACTGCACCTGATATTATTCGGGTGATAGTAGCTCTATGGATTGTTCATTGAAATAGTTAATTTTAATACTCCGTGAACAGAAAATGATGGTATGGTTAATCCCTGGTATTACTTAGATGAGCGTAGCTCTGGGGAATGTTCGTAGGCTTGATTTATTTTAATACCACCATGAAACCAAAATGGTGATGTGATTGAATTTGACATAATATAAGTAAATGTAGCTCTGTAGTGGTTTATTTCAATACGAACGCGGAAACAATATGAATATAGTAGTGTGCCTGAACTTATTCCGACCAAATCAACTAGCCCAATGATGAAAATACATAAGGCATCAGTATGTGGATGATTTGAAAATATAATTAGGTAGTTTATTAAACTTTATAAGTTCGTAGAAATATTTTCACAATGGCAAGAATAGAAGAAATTATGCTAATTATATTCAAGATTATATTCCAATTTATATTCCTTCCATCAGTGAACCTGATAAACCTTCAGAAGCTCTTAGTTCGTTACTAATCACCGTTTAGGGTAGTTAGGGCTCATTTTCACATTGCAGTTAGGAAGTTTTTGTAATAATGGTTCATAAATCAAAATACGGATGGCTCAGTAACACTTCATAATCAGGAAGTCCCCAGCACTAGGGACCTTACGTGTCTCAAATAAAAATCACACGTTAAATATTTACAGTTCGCTCAGAACGTCCACGCCATTCAGCTTAATTTTATTATTTATCTATTTATTTATTTTGTTAATTTCAGGGGCGGTGCGGCCTGAGTCCTACACGCGTCTGCCGCCCCCTCTACTGCTTCCAACATCACCCCGCCCCCCGCTTGTGGAGTGCGTCCCCAACGCGACAGACGATGATCTCAGAGACGACGACGATGAAAGTGACGCTGAGGAGGACAACGACGAGGCCAGTTTGCTGCAGAGATTGGCTACAAGGCACTATTACAGGTACACACAAAGGCGGAGGGAGGCGGGAATCAAGGAGGGGGCTAGTACCATAAATGACTAAGTTATTCGATACGCTACAGTAGCCCTATGGCTTCTTTGGTGCTGACTGACAGCTCACAGCTGACTTCTGACAGTCAACATTTAGATATATAACTAAATTTTGACCGTCAGAGGTGACAGCTGCTAAACACATGGTTTTGCAGATCATATGGTTCGGCGGAGGGATACATAATTTGGTCTGGCAACTTATCAGCTGTCAGCTTTGAGCTGTCGCTCAGCACCAAAGAAGCCATGAGGTTACTGTACCAATAACTGCTCTGGGGGAGCCGAAGTTTTCATCTAAGGAGGGATGGAAGGGAGCACAAGTTAGGCTTTATAGCAGAAAACAGTTTTGGTCAAAATAAATGAACTATTGATTCAGTGTAAGCGTTTAGATTAATGTTCTAGACATAGCTATAGCGATTTGTTTTTGATATTTGTCATAGGCATTGCTGAAATTTAAACAAGGCCATTTATTCTCCTATAAAAAAAAATTTGTTACATTTTCCGCTATGTTTATGATATTCAGTAACTATTAAGATTACGTCGGGTATAAAATTTAATAAAATCTATCCAATGAAGCAATATTTAATGAATTTTGGCCAAAATTTTGTTTTGTAATAAAAACTGCGAAAATACTACCATTCCACCTTAAAATTAGAGTAAACGATATTTTTACTTTCAGTAAAACACTGTTATACCAAACAATTTTAGGAAACAAGGAGGAAAAAATATCAACCAAGTAAAATTTGATTTATTGTATTGGTTAACCAACTCAAAGTTAAAAGAGAATTATATAAAAAAAACAGTGATAATAAATGCTTAACATTTACATGTTGTGGTCGATAAAATGTGTTTTTCTATACCAATAAATAATGCATTCTGTAAAAAGAGATAATGTAAATGTTAAACTACAGTACGTGTCATACACCAGTTAAATGAATGTTATTTAAAAAAAACTTTCAATTGTGATATAAGCTCTGTGAAAATACTCAATCTCCCCGTCGACCCTACCTTATTCTTCCGTTTATCTGAATTTCCGCTAGTCCGAACAAGCTCCGGTTCCAATTAGTTCAGATTTATTAGTTTCTACTGTATTCTAGAAATGGAATACTACCCCACCTATTGTTCTCATGTCATATAACAAAAGAAGAGTGCCATAGAGCTGCTCTTTCTCATGGAGCTTATAGATAGGGTTGATTACAAAGACAGCGCTGTTTTTACACCAAGCTAAAGGCAACTTAATTTAAGAGTAGTAAAAGATTAAATGTATGTGTAACACGAAGAAAAAGAATTGGAAGGGTGACCTGGTGGTCTAGGGATAAGGTGTCAGACTTCTGTGCTGGGGTCCGGGGTTCATTCCTCGGTTTCGGTACAGATTTATCTAAATGCCAAACCCTTCCTTCACCTCTGACAAGACGTGTATTAATCACAACTTGTGAATGTGTGGAATACCAGGCCTCCACCGTGGATTCGGATCCCACGTTAAACTGTAGGTCCTCCATTTCATCTCACAATCATCTTACCATTACATATTAGCATAAGTGCGTACAACCAGAACGGGTAGTAAGACGCGGTGCTAATAATAATTATAAGAATTGCAAAGCTAACATTTGTAAAAAAGAAACTCTACGCTTTCTGTGTGTATCCCGAGTTGGTGTCAGGCACACTATCATTGCGGCCAGACCTGGCGGTAGCCTCTGCCTGGGTGTGCCCGTTAGAGGAAGGTACGGTACTAGGGGCGGAGGGAACGGAGGGGGGAGCAAACGTAGAAATAAGATTAACCTGAGAGAGTTCGCAACATTGATTTTGAGGGCTGGAATATCGTTATCTTCCGGTTCACATGCCGTTTGGAAAGAAATCTCGCGCGAGGAAAAGTTTAAATAACGACCCTAAAAATTATTCTATATTTTACACTTATGGGCGTTGCCAACCCGTGACGTAACGGCAAGCCAAGTTTAGGATTTCACTTGTAAATATATTTTAGTTTTATTCAGCGGGGTTTAAAGATAGAACATTAAAACAAAAATTATGAATTCTTAAATATTATTTAAAAATTAATATTTCACGATCACAATGGGGTTTTTTATCTTGAATTAATGTAACTAGCTTGTTTTTTTAATGATCTACAACTCAGGCTACTTGGTTTATTCGTGGAAATGGCCTGTAGGAGTCTTCCTGCCAGGATGTAGATTAGAAAAGTCAGTGGAATAATATGATTATCTAGAATAGGAAACAAAATAAACTAATTTTAAAAAGCTTTGAAAAGCATGTATGAAGTAGAGTGAGTGACTGAGTGTGTAAACTCGTCAGCAGAAGAGTGGGAGTGTTCTCAACAGGGAGACAAGAGGCCTCACAAGGGGAACAGATAATTTTCCGCCCTTTATTTCTACTCCATGCATTGACGTCTAAGTGTGATACTGCTTAGAATGCATAAAATACGTCAACTTAATATCCAACCCGTCTCACAAAATAACTCCGAAGCAACGTCGTTAATATAAGCTAGACCAGCATCGGTGGACGCACAGACTAGATCTCTAACCGTTTTATGGTGGTTCACTTGGGATGAGGAGGTCCGCGTTTGAGTTCCAGCCGGGTGTACTGAGCGTTGTTTTTTGTTTTTAATCGCTTACCAACTTCCCCTTTATACAAATTTGAGTACATATAATATAATACTGAGTCTTTCATGCCTACCGTAGTGGGATTAAAATTCGTTTAGAGCATTGGTTCCCAAATTAGGGGTCGCGGTGTGTTTCGTATTGGGTCGTAACGTACTTTGGGTCTATAGCTTTTTAAGTGACCATAGTGATTATAGGAACTGAGTAAATTTCAACAAGAAATTTAACCAGTAAAAATCATTTATTTAAATGCTAACTTGCTGAAATGGTTCTTTTTTTTTCTTCATCTAACTCAGACAGTAGGCTATGTTACTCGCTTCATTGGTTGAATTGTCTGAAGCGTTATTCTTGTGTTTTAATCTGGCCTGCTGATGTTGGGGTACAAATCCCCGTCGAGCCTACTGAAGGTGGCTTTTCCTCAATTATTTCCCACTCTCCTTCAACGCAAATGCACGTAGATTATCCCTAAAATGCTTCCGTTCACATCCCACCCTATTTTAGTAGCCTAATTATCATAGATGCGTAAAATCTGAACAGGTAGTAAGACGTGACGATAAAAAAAAAAGCATCGATGGGCTCGGGGGCTTAACTTCACGCTTATTTTGTTTGTCAGTGACCGGGGGAGATGGGTCACGATTCGAATCCTGGCTGGTTGTACTAGGAGGAGGTTTTTTCCCCTCTAAACAGTTTCCTCTTCTTTCTTAACGCAAATAAGGCTACATTTCCTCCAGATCTCAACCTACTAGTGTAATAAATGTGGATGGCCCTGACTGGTAATATGCTGCCAATGAAAAAGTAATCAAGACCTACAATTTGAACGCTTGTAGGCTATCTAGGGGCCGCGATGGTCTTAGACATAAAGACTGGGTTTGAACCCTGCAAAAGTTTGGAAACCATTGGTATGGCTTATATTAGATTTATATTCGGAAAAATAATTTTGGCAATTTGATTCTTATATTAGAGCTAGTTAAACGCGAAGGGTTGTTGTAGGGGTTAGTTTTGTTTTAACCTTACACAAGGGACACCAGGGTTTGGATACTTGACAGGTATGGTGTGAATTAATTTATTTATATATGTAAAATTATTTAATCTTCTCTTTCCATTCACGCTAGCACATTTACTCAAGATTCGTTCTTCTTGTCTAGTTATTGTAAGTTTGATATGTTTAAATTATTGGGTCGAAGCTAAATCAACCAACAAATAACAGGCATATTAACGAGATTGATAACTTAAAAATATTAAGGTACCTGAGACAAATAAGGCCTAGAGTCTAATAAGGCCCACTTTAAAAAAACATTTACTGTGAGTTGTGCAGGTTGTCTTTTTTTCCACACACACACACACACACCAAAGGCACAGTACAATGACAACTCAGTGGAGCGATATTTACTAGCGGCGCCATCTTGTCAGTTTGACCGAGACCTTTGTGTAAAGTGGTTGTCTCTATCAGTCTTATAAAAGTACGACGTTGAAATTCGTAGATTTTATTTAATATCTTGTTCTTTTCACATTGATTTTATATTAAATTTATTCTTTCAATTTAAAGTTTTATAATTAAGATTATTTTAATTGATTTGAATTCATATTTTACTTGAAATTAGTTGCAATCTGACCTTTTATTCCGTGGTTAATAAGGCCTAGTAAATTTTTTGGTGGGCCTTATAAGTTTACAAAAAGTGATCAGTTCATAATAAAAAAAAATGTTAAAGACAGCAAACTTGTATCAAACTGTTCAGAAATAAATGTTACTTATTTCAGGTTGGGTGACTGAGACAAAAAAATTAAGTTACTTTATTATCTCTAATTTAAACATTTTAATTTCGTTTTTCAATTTTTCAAATTGCTAAATTTTCTTAATAAATATTTGTAGTATTTTTCTTGATAACATATATATTATTTAGAATTCTTCAATGTTTAATATATGCTGCTATCCCCCCTATGATTACCTTCAAAGGTAAGAGGCAGAAGCCTGATTTCGATGACAATCTGCCTGCTGGGAGTTTAGTAAGAATGGCACCAAAGGGTAGCATGACTACACCATTATTCATTGAATTCATTAACCATCTTGGGAAAACACAAAGCTCCTGGAAAATGTATCCTTATTTTTGATGGGGTATCGTCGCACTTAAAGTATCTTATAGGGTGAACTTGCAGAGAATAATAATATTTTGCTGTACTGCCTTCCTTCAAAAACCTTTCATAAGCTATAGCCTCTTGGCAAAGCTGTCTACAGATCATTCGACTATCATTGGGACCAAGAATTCTTGTTGTTCATGTTCTAAAAGCCTGATAAAAGACTCACCAAAGACTGACCAAAGTGTGTTTTAATACAGTTCTGGGTAAAGTCTGGTCAATGTGTATGGCCCACGGTAATATCATCAGTGGATTCAGGGCAACTGGCCTGTATCCATTTAATCCTGACGCCATTCCTGAGGAAGCGTTTGCGCCATCTGTATTAACAAAAATTCTTGAGCCACATTCTCAAAGTATGAGAACTGAAGAAAATACTCAAAATATTTCACCAATTACAACTACTTCTGGGTTGAATATTAGAAGGCGTCCAATTATCTACGATTCCAAATCTCCTGACAGTGAACCCAAGTCTTATGCCTGTCATCCTAGACATCAACATCATCCATTTCGAATCTACAGCTCATCATCTTCAGATTCCGACAGTGAAATTATTGAGTCAGTGCCAAGACGGGAAAAGACATCAGAAGAGCTCGCAACAATAACAGTACCAGTAAGAACATCTCCTATTCCTCCATCTGGCATTTCAGATAAATTCGATGATGAGATTCTATTGGCAAATCTAAAAACAAAGGATTTTTTTGAAGTCCGCGTTTCACGATTTAATTCCAACGCCAAATTATGCAGTTGTGAAGGCAAAACTACGAAGAAAAACATTAAATTATCAGGGCCATAGAGTGACCAAAGAACTTTTCAAAGAAAAGTATAGTAGTAAAAAGACGGCTGCCATTAATAAACATGAAAAAACAAAGAAAAGTAAAGGAACAAATAGACTGTCAAAAGACGGATGGTATTGTCATGGATGCAGAGAAGAAAAGGTTGCTGATATGAGACAATGCTCACAGTGTCTTCAATGGTACTATGAAGAGTGTGTTGGTCTCACCAAAGAAGACCGTGACGTATCTGTGTGCTGTTTTTTAGCTAGAATCATCATTAAATATGATCTCAACTTTGTTCCCATGCAAAAGTACCAAATAATTGTTATTTTCTTTTTCAAATATTTGATTTCGTTCATGGGCTTTATTAAAATACCTAGGTTTAGTAAGGCACAAACATAGTGTTTTATCAAGAGTTGGTTAAAATTTAAATTATGCTAAGATTCGTTGTTATTTGTGTTTTTTTCTAATAACTAATAAAACCAACTTTAATATGAACATTGTAATTTCCACTAATCCTAACACTTACATAAATTATTTGATTTTAAAATAAGGTGGGCCTTATTTGCCTCAGGTACCGTATAACCAAATATAGGTTGTATTATTGATAAATATTACCCGACCGTCTCCATTATGTTGCTTTTATTTTTGTTAAAAAATGTAAAAAACAATATTTTTATGCTTACAATAACTTTAATATATGTGAAGAATTTGGTCGAGAGCAGTGAACTGGCTTATTGTTGTGGTAATGTAGCTTCCATATATGTTTTAGGGTTAACGATCAGTAAATTAACTTATTGAGGTAGAGTCTTGTAGCTCCACAGAGGTTCTAAGCTAAACGATCAGTAAATTAACTTGTTGAGGTAGAATATTATAGCTCCTTAGAGGTTCTAGGGTAAACGATCAGTAAACTAACTTGTGATCTTACAGCTACATAGAAGTTATAAAGTTGATGATCAGTAAATAAACTTGTGATCTTACAGCTGGAAAGAATTTATAGAGTTGGCGATCAGTAAATAAACTTGTGATCTTATAGCTGCATAGAAGTTATAGAGTTTACGATCAGTAAATAAACTTGTTGAGGTAAAACCTTGTAGCTACATGGAGGTTCTAGGGCTAGTGATCAGTAAACTAACTTTTTGTGGTAATGTAGATGAATATAAGTTATAGAGTTAACTATCAGTAAACTAACTTGTTGTGGTAGTGTAGATCAATATAAGTTATAGAGTTAACGATCAGTAAACTAACTTATTGTGGTAATGTAGATCAACATAAATTATAGAGTTAGCGATCAGTAGATTAACTTGTTGTGGTTTTGTAGTTATACTGCGGCTCTGGGAGTGACGGTTGGCGTCGGCTGCCTCCTGCTACTTCTAAACATGCTCATCTTTGCGGGCATCTACTACCAAAGGGACAGGGACAGACGTCGTGGCGGCCGCCCCACACCTTCTGGCTCCTCTTCCTCTGGCTCCTCCGAGGGCGGTGGCATCCCCCTGTCAAACCGCCCCCGTGCCTCCGACACAGGTAGCGACGTTTCTTCGCGCCACCAGTCACCAGCCGCCACCACCTCGACGGCGGCGCACGTGATCAAGGTGCACGAGCCACCCCCATGCTACTTGACGGCCACCAAGAAGAGTCCGTCCATACCCGAGCCACCCCCGCCCCCTAGACATGCCGCCCCCGTCCCACCCGCGAGGACTTCAAGCACTGGGGCCGGGGGCGGGGGAAGCGGCACTGTTAAGAAGCGTGTTCAAATCCAGGAGATATCCGTATAGCATTCAGCCCCCGACTTAGTCCCTGATCAGACCTGATGACTGGACTAGCTTAGACTTAGTCTATAATTGGACTTGTTTGGACTTAGTCCCTGACCAGAGATTATGAGTGGATGAATGTATAACTAGTCTAGTCATTGATCATACCTGATGACTGAACTAGTTTAGAACTAGTCTCTAATTGGACTTGTTCAGACTTAGTCCTGATGACCTTATAAATGGACTAGTTTAATCAGACCTGATGACTGGACTAGGTTTTCTTAAGCTATAATTGTACTTGTTCAGACTTAAACCTTGACCAGAGCTGGTGACTGGACTAGTTTATTCTTATTCCTTGATCAGACCTTATAGTTTGACCAACTCGAACTTAGTCCCTGATGAGTTAACTACTCCAGAATTAGTCCTTGGTCGTACCTGGTGTGTTGATTGCCCAGAATTAGTATTTGATCACACCTGGTGTGTTAACTGCTCAGACTTATTTCTTGATCAAACCTGATATGTTGTATGTTCAGAATTAGTCCTTGGATCAGACCTGATGTGTTGTCTTCTCAGACCTAGTCCTTGATCAGACCTGGTGTGTTGACTGTTCAGACGTAGTCATTGATCAGACCCAGTATGTTGACTGCCCAAACTTAGTCCTTGATCAGACCTGATGTGTTTACTGTCCAGACATTGTCCTTGATAAGACCTGGTGTGTTGTCTGCTCAGACTTAGTCCTTGGGCAGACCTGATGTGTTGTCTGCTCAGACTTAGTTCTTGAGCAGACCTGATGCGTTGTCTGCTCAGGCTTAGTCCTTGATCAGACCTGATGTGTTGACTACCTAACTTAGTCCTTGATCAGACCTGATGTGTTGACTAGCCCAAACTTAGTCCTTGATCAGAGCTGATGTGTTGACTGCCCAAACTTAGTCCTTGATCATGCATGATGATTGGACCGGCTATCTCAATGTATTAAACCAACATTTTGCGTTTTAAGAAATTTAATCATATCATAAAACTCCTCTGAAAATTGAAATGAATTATTATACTGTGTTTCTAAAAAAAAATTGAAAATCCCAAATTTGGTTAAGAGATATTTAAAATAAAGTTTAACATCTTGTTGTTCATCTGTGCATACTGTGATAGTGAAGAAAAAACTTGCACCGAGAGCTAAGTTAATAATATGTGTTTTAAAACTTAAAATAAATAAAATTGAGTGATTACAATTTAACATGATTTCCTGTGAATATTTATATTAAAATACTAGGATAGACAGGTAAAACTTTATAACATTACTTTGAATGAGAGATGACTGAAATAAATATGTGAACAGCTGTTTTTAGTGATATGAAAATTTTTTGCGAAACAATAGGCGAGTTTTTGCGATTGAATTGGTTAGATTTACCTATTGAGAGTTATTAATTAAAGTGGTCCTAACAAAAAAAGATTGTCACCGTGTTCTATTACCCTTTCACAGGGTCACGTCTAAAGGAGGTTAAAGGGGGCAATTCAGGGGGCTTCATTTTCCCCCAGAATTATTAAATTCAATCACAGATATTATTATTCTAAATTTCCCATCAAATAGTGTACAAATAATTATTAACAATAAATATTCGCTTAGTGATAGGATTCCATTCCAAATTTCTCAAAACCCTAAATTAATTTAATTTAAGATTTATGTTATTCAAGTTATGTGCTGCAGTACAATAGAATACAACACCATTGTGCTATCATTGTCGGTCTACATAAAACTAACAATGCAATGGTGCGAAGAGGAATTTACTTTTGTTAAATGAATTGGATTGATTGTTTGTATTTAGTAAAGTACATTCATTTAATGGGTTGATCAATATTCTATAAACATGAGAAACTATTAAGTAACATACGTACTGAGTACGTATCAATATATAATAATGACTTGGTGCTAAAACTGAAACACTACTGTAAAACTCAGGGTTTTTTTTGCCCCGGGCTTCACTTTTTTTTAATAGCCCTGCCCTTTCAGCTTGTATACTTGCATACTTAATAATTATATTAATGTGCTAGGGATGAGGAAATATGAACTGTAGGTTTGAAATTACAGGAAGTGTACACTAATTCAAGTGGAGGGAAAGTTGAAAAAAAACATTTAGGGACAATTCCCCTAAGTACATCCGACCGGGATTCTAACACTGATCTCTCCATCATTGGCAGTCCATTGTATCATGAGACTGACGCCTTATACCGTTTTACTACCGAAACATAACCATGACAAATGGTGATAAGGACTTTTGAGGGTTTTTTAGCAAATAAAGATGGCAATGGAGATATATTTGGTATAACAGTTGTGAGGTTAGTTTATTTATGCCCTTGTGTACTGCAAATTAACGGAATATGCCCTATTTAACCATATTCTTAGTTGTATTTTTACTATACAACTTACTATGACATTTACTTTACCTAGACCTTTGTTTTAATCAAAAAACTACATAAACTACCAAGAATATATAGACATAGACCAATTTATTCTCTGTTTATTTTTATTCAGAACTAAACTTACTTAACTATCTAACACAAATAATTATAAATAAATATAGATACAGTAGCCCCATGGCTTCTTTGGTGCTGACTGACAATTCACAGCTGACTTCTGAAAGTCAAAATTTAGGTATATACCTAAAATTTGACTGTCAGAAGTGACAGCTGCTAAACACATGTTTTTGCAGATAATATGGTTCGGCGTAGGGATACATAATTTGGTCTGGTAAATTTTCAAAGCTGTCAGTCAGCACCAAAGAAGCCATGGGGCTACTGTACACACAATTATGTATTTAAATCTCACAAAATATATATGAAAAAAGTAGCAAAAGCCATATTTAATATTAGTTTTAATTTTACAAATCAGTAATAAAACTGACTTGACACCTTGTCTCATTCGGTAGCATGTCTGTCTGCTGAGCTAAGGGTCCCGTGTTTAATTCTTGGCTTGGTTGAAAGATTTGTCATTGTTGCAATGTGGATTTACCCTTTCACAGTGATAAATTAACGGTTGGAGACTGGATATTGTGTCTGCCCTAGTCTTAAGTTAGATTATAATTCATATGAAGCTATGACAGGCCTAGCATGCCGATAGTGTAAAAATATATGGCTTGAATTAAAAAACTGACTAGGAAACAGAACTGGATGTAAAAAAAGTGATCAGACTTATTTATATATTATTATAAATTTCCTTTTTTTAACTATAAAATTGACCATCTATATTAACAAATAAACTGTTATCATTAATTTATATTATAATAGATAAATTGATGCAAAATTGTCACCTCATTTTTTGAAACCAAGCTATGTAGCTGAGTCAAGTAAATTGTAAAAAACTGGAGTTTGGTCTCGTCTTTGTCATAAACACTTGATCTTCGATACCACAAGCACCTAAAATAAACGCTTTGGTGGTAAACATTGATACTAATGATTCATTCGCGAGAACTCGCCTCAGTAGCGGACACATTTTAAGAAATTTTGATATTTTTGTATGATTTGATGTATACCTAATACATCATAGGGCAAGGATGGATTTCAAAGAAAAATCTAGTCAAAATACTTGTATTGATGAGGTAAAGAAACAATTTTAAAGTGCCACGAAATATTTTGTCAATACACTAACCATTCAATGTTTCGAAAGTTAAAAAAAAGTTAATCAACCATTTTTTTCTGGACTATAATTACAAAAATGAACGATATATGATAAGAAAAAAGAGTGACTTGAATTTTATGTAAAAAGAATTAAAACAGGCTTATGTTATATTTGTGATAACTGGATGAAAAGATTTTTGTAAAAAAAAATTGAACTCTTTAAATAATTATTATTCTGAATTGATTGGAATCTAATGGAGAGATTTTTTTTGTAACAGAAATATGTAACTAGCCTGTGAAGATTTTATTATATTATTGTAAATAAAACTCTATACACTGATGCCTCCTTAAATTTTCAAACTGTGGTGTTCATTTGAAAATAAATATGTGATGTTTTCTTTATCTTTCTACCTTTCCTAATTTTCATAATAAGAAATTATTCCCAAATCATTTTGAGTTACAATTTAATTGGACACAAAACAATTGGTGAAGCTCATTCATTACTACCTGGTATGATAACAGTGCGCCTTGCTTCCTACATTCAAAAATCAAAAATATATCAGGTTATGTCATGCTCTTATCGTTACTACAGTATTGAGTTATCGCTTTGGATTTCAAGTTGAAATATCTCCCATCATTTTTCTTTAGATTTAAAGTGATATTTGTCTGTGGTGATCAAGCTAGACAGAAAACAAAATAAAAATATCTTAAATAGTACATAATATTCATAGAGAATAACCATTTTTACCACGGGTTAAGATGTCAGAATCAAAATAGATGTCAACATTTAAGAAATTACTCCCTAGGCACTTGAATGATTGCTTAGGATTTTAAATTTAAATCACAAGAGATGAGCTATTAAACAACAAAAAACCTTTGAGCAGCTGTCATTTTTAAACTGATCAGTGGATGGAAAAAAACATCTGATTACATCGTCCGGCCTATATTCAAAGCATGTCTTTGCCGAATTTCTTTAAAATTGGTCCACACATTTGGCGGTTATTTGCTGAAATAGACGGATGAAATGCCAAATGGTCAAGTTAAAGCACGACCTCACTATTCTCAGTAAATATGAATTATTTTATATTTGTATTTGTTCCATTCAGGCAGGGGCTCACCTAAGGAGGAGGACAGTTTCTATCTTCCCTTCCCCTAGGACTATAAATAGCTTGAAAATAATTTGAAATGGGATTAATTATAGCTAAAATTAAGAGAGATACAGATTAGTTGAATATATGGTCCTCATTATATCAGTATTAGGACTTTATATTCCAAACTTTCTTTGCTCTTTGGGGGCTCCGCCCCCAAACCCCCAGTTAGTTTAAACTAATGTAATTCCAGTGTTGTTTTGAACATTGATTTATTTTTATAATTTTATGAGTCTAGCTGACCCATAAATGTGCCAGAAAAATAAAAAAAATTGTGTGGAAAATGTGCAAAATTTACCTAAAATCAAAAAATCTAGCTCTGGCCTCCAAGGAAACGTCCGCACCGACTTTAAAGTTGATCCACTATTTTGAATTTTTTTCAGAGGTTAAAAAAAAATTTTTTTTTACTTTTTGGAATTTTTCCGTCGATTACAGGCTAGAATCTATAAGTTTGCCAAATTTCAAGTTTACAGTTCATCTGGAAGCGGGTAAACATTAATGTCAGTGAGTGAGTCACCCATGTGGCTTTATAGTATAGTGAAGTGAAGACAGATCTAATGAGGGTGTTGTTGTTTTTTTAATGGTTTCCCACTATTCTTCCATGCAAATACGGGTAGATTACCTCGATTATGGTTCCTTCCTCATTCCTAACACTTTAGAGTGATTATCATATATGTTTATAACCTAAACTGGTAGTAAGATGTGATGAAAAATTAATACTATGTAATGACTATTTAAGTTAGTCGCGTATTGAATAAAACATACATAGTACGTCAAATTATTACTTGAATTTCATTTTATCAACCAAATGACTTACAGTAAATAAAGTAACTGTGAGGGTTAAAGGATAAGAATGGAAGCAAACTAAAGAGGAAGATAAGAGAAAGATGGAGGAATGTTACTAAACTTAAGGGTCCACAGGCTATAAACAGTTAAAGTTTACTAAAATGTATGGGCATTTAAAACAATGAACGCAAATGTGTCCTTGACGTTTCAAAAAGCAACTTAAGGCTTGAAATGAAATATATAAAGACAAACCCATGAAATTTTTATATTTTTTAATCTAAATAAAATTGTTAATTGTTCCATATTTAGCCATATAAAGTAATGTTTACTAACCAAATAAAATAAATAAGAGACACTACAATTTTTTGCTATACAGTTATAGTAAGGAACATTTGTTAGTTGATATAAAAGTTACTGAAACTATTTTTATAATTACATACGTCAAGTCATGTGATAATCGTACTTTCACTTTTCATAAGCAGTACTAAAACCTATTAAATAAGCAAAATGTTTTCGATGTTTACTAGAAAAGAATATGTTTTCTATCTACCAAATATGTCTTCCTATCAAAATCCTTCCATAGCTACAGTTGTCAAAATTTGTGTGACAAATGTCCGAAAATATCACTGCAGGATAAATGACACTGTACCGATTAATAAGCAGGATTTCCCAATCAATCGTGGCAGAGATATTGTGGCAACTCTTTGGGGGCTTAGGATAAGTTAAAAAGGTATTTGTTTCTGCAGTTTTCATGGCAACATTTTTACAAAATGAATCAGGTAGCTTTTCATTTTAAACATAGAGTTTAATTTTCTTCATATGGTGATATTAACAGTTCTTGAATATCTGTGTAGGGTGTCCTGAAATTTAATGACAATTTTTTCTCTTCATTTAAAAAGTTGTTCATCTAATCCGATATGCTATTGACAGATATTCAACAACTATTGATGTAACCATGCGAATAAAATTATGCTCGATGTTTCTACTGCATCAATATTCTATTTAATTTGTCAAAGGTTTTGCAATTAAAACTGCAAAAACACTGACCCACAACTTGCGTTTCCTATATCCACACCTTAAATGAACCTGCACCCCACAAACAAAAAGTTTTAACACCATACGGAGGGCGGTCTTCAATCTTCCTGCTACGTACACGTTTTCATTGATTGATGGAAGATGTGGTTCTACCTCTTGCAGCGTCGGTTCCTACAAGGTGGTGGTGCCCTGGCCACCAGATGCCCGCTTCCTTTGTGCCACTTAAATAATTATTGTTAACATCACGAAATCGATTTAAGAAGGCAGAAGGCCTCCTTTCGGGATATTTACAATAATACTGGGCCGTAAGGCTTACCTATGACTATGTTATGTAACTTGCCATAATTGTGAACTAGAGGGTCGGTTCCTATCATAATTGGACATGTCACTCAATATACAGTAAAATTAGTATTCCTTTATAAAAGTAGTTTCTTATTCAAAAATTGAATACGACACCAAATTGAAATATGGTGGAATATAGGCTTATTATTTTGGGAAACCTTATTAAATACTTAAAATAGTATTTTTATGAGTAATGTATAGGTAAAAACTCACATCTGTGGACATGCGGATTAAGGCGTCAATCTCTTCTGCTATAGTTTACTGTTGGCTAGAGTGTCGTAGTTTAAATCCCTGGTGGATAGAACTTAAGCCTAATTTTTCTAAATGTGTATTTTTAATTTCTCCTATACAAATTATTATTTTTTAAATCTTAATTATTTATAGCTCTTCCCTTCACCAATATTGTAAATATGCAGTTATAGTGGATGGATAGTAAAATGTTGTGTTCAAATATTTTGTTCTATAGCTAACTCTTTATTATCCCCTTATTTGTTACATTACGCGCTAGATGGGTTTTGCATGCCCCATTTAACTGAAAAGTTATATGATATAAAGCCAAGCATAGAACCGTATGAAATGAATCGCTTCTTATTGGATGATGAAGGAAGAAGGAATTGAATATGGAATTTATTGACAATCTGTTCAATCATCCACAAACGACTCTTCATTTTATAGGACTAATACTTTCCGGAGGAGTTTTTTTGATTTGAAAATAGTCAGCGGATTTTGAATATCATAAATAATGATGTTCAGTTATTGCTCTGTCTTGTTTTGTTTCGTTTGTTAAGCACGTCTTACTACCCGTTTGGATTATACGCCCTCACTCCTCTTTATTCCATGTATGGTGTTTTCAACCTGTATATCTATATATATATATATATATATATTAGGCACGTACCTGTATGTAAATAATATATTATTATTATTTAGCACCGCTTCTTACTACCCGTTCGGGTTATACGCTTTAAGAACTAAATACGCTAATGGATTAGGAATTGGGAAGATTGAATTATAGGAAGTAAAACCCCCATTTGCGTGGAGGGAGAGTGGAAAACCATTTAGGCAAAACTACCCCCAGTTCACCCGACCGAGATTCGAACTTCGATCTCCCCGTCCTCAGCAGTCGAGCTCAACACGACTAGCGCGTTAGCCAAACTACGCCACCTAGGCGGGTTAAATAATATAGGTTAAGAACGTTACATACCTATGACGTAGCGTCAAGCTAATATTATTATTTATCATGATAATGTAATTACGTTTTATTCGGCAAGTTTTAAATATGAGACATTGAAACAAAAAACATACAATCTTAAATATTTTTTGAAATCTTTCATTGTCATAAACAGTTTTTTTTTTGTAAATTTATCTTTTTATTTGATTGTTTACAGCCCGGGCTATTTGATTGATTTATTTTTAAAATGGCTTGTAGTAATCTTCCTGCCAGGATGAAGTTTAAAAAAGTTCAGTGGAAAAAAAAAATTAAATTTGAACCAATGCTGTCCAGACGTAAGTGATACAGTGAGTGTGTATAAATGTCAGCGAAAGAGGGAAAATGCTTTAAGAAGGTAAATAAGAGGTCTCTCGTGTTGAAATACTCATTTTCTCTCCTCTCTTTCTATTCCGTAATTAGTGTCTAAGTATGAGAGTGCTTATAGAATGCTTAGGTTGCCGATGATAGGAACACGAATTACAGGAAGTGTTTTTTGTAATTTTTATAGCATAACATTTTTTGATCGAAATAAATATTACATTGCTCAAATACAAACATAGAGTTTAGTCATTTTCTTCACATGATGACATAAATAATTTTTGAATTATCTTTTAAGGGTGTCCTGAACTTTATTGACAACTTTTCCCCTTCATTTAAATGTTCATCATCTAATGCTGACTATTTTCTTAACAGATATTCAACAATGATCAAGTTAGACAGAAAACAGATTAATACTATATTCAACCGTACACAAGTCATAGAAAATAAATGTTGTTTGCGTGGTTTAAGGCGTTAGTCTCAAAATAAATATTTATATATATTATATAGAAATGGTAAGCACGTTGGACAGTTATCCCTGAACAAAGATCCGAAAACATACTGACAGAGGAAATGCTAAATTGTCAAGTTAACACAGTGCCTAGCTACGCTCATTAAATTATCATTGTTTCGATAACTTTCTGTGAAATGAATTAAGGCGTCACCCTCGCAATAGTTAGGATTGGCGATGGAGGAGAGATCGGGGATTGAATCCCGTTTAGATGTATTGAGGTATTTAAAAAAATTCTCCATTCATGAAAATGTGCGCACACACCTTTAAATTCAACCTTCCTCATCCTTAGCACATTAGTGTAATTAGTATATGTGCGTACAACCTGAATGGGTGGTGAGACGTGGTGCTAAATAATTAACAGTACACATATTCATCTAATGCATGTAACATACCTTAGAAGAAGTGCGCCCGTATTCGGGTGTAAAAAAGGATAGGCAACACATAGTGGTAGCCTACATTTGGGAAATGAGTTAATCCTACTGGTACTCGAACCCTGACCTTCCTCTTAGTGTGCGTTGCTCACGTGGCTATCAATGTCAATGTGGGATACCTTATTAAACTATATTATTAAGGTGGGAATGCGGGGAACACGAGAGATATTTGTTTTTGCAGTTTTTAAAGCAAAACGTTTTTTTAGTAAAAATAAATCAAATGTTGCTTCTATACAAACATAGAGCTTAGTTTTCTTCATAAGGTGATATCCACATTTGTTAAATATATGTCATGAGCATAGTGGCATTATCTAAAAACTATTTTAAATAAAGAGAAAAAGTGCTCGTTTAATTTCAAGACACCCTTAACAGATATTCAACCATTACTGTTAAGGTTTTATCTTTATTACACAACATAAGTTGTGTAAAACCAGAGCAGACAATAAAACGCGTAGCACAAAACAAATACTTTAGCTATTAGTAAATTACGGAATGCGGAAATAAATAATAATCTTTCAAACCGCCAAGTAAAATCTGTAACTCTAAAATAATACTTAACGGACACTGTGCTACTCCCTTGTAGAAATATACACAACTAGTATGTTTAAGTTTATTCTTTTGTCTACAGAGTGCAGGCGCTGCAGTCTTTTAAAACTTCTGTAACATTCTAGAATCGCTAGTTTTTCAAATACTAAAACGTTTATGGTTATTTTAAGTAAGCTTATAATGGATTACATCATTATGATTACAATGGTGTATAATTAATATTTTAGTTTAAATTTACGCTGTTGCCGCCTTTTACTAAAATGTGTTATTTCTTTAGAGCTGCGCAATGAACTCGCGCAGTAGAAAATCAATAAACATGGCGTCTAGTGTTGTTACTGATAGCTGGTCCTTATGCGCTTGTTAATATTTCACTGAAAATAGTGTGTAAAATTGATATATTACAAATGTTTTATTTGTTTAATTAGCTGTAATCACATTCTATGAATGCTCTCAGCTTAATTGTTCACGTGTGTCATCAAAGTGACAGCTGTCAAAGTGTCCTTTCGCATGTGGGCGTATCTGTCAAATCTAAACGTATGTTGTGTTTCATTCATTGCAAATTAGCCCCGTGTTTATTATCAATGAATGGGTGATTATTTATTTAAATTTCTTCAAAGGTTTCGTTGGGTTATTTAAACTTAATTTATTTTACACTTTTTTTTAAATAAATTTCAATCCAATTTTATTCCAAATAGTCTTAAATTGTTTTCCATGGAAAATAACACTCCACTAACGACTTGACCATAACAAGATAATTTGGTGATAGTCTAGGGGAAACGCTTATTAGTTAAGTTTACGCTGATTTGGATGTTTGTCCTAACTTTACAACTAGTGACATTCGATTTTTTTTTCTTTTACCATTGTAAATTGATGTTTCCTTTTTTTTTTTTTTTTTTNTTTTTTTTTTTGCTGTTTAGTATATGAAAGGTTGATTCTTTCAATCACATTTGATGTGTTTTTTTTCTTTTCAACTAGAGTAATTGAATGATAAATTTTCTTGATTGAAATATTTGTTTTCAGTTTCTCTTTCTTGAGACCTTGTTGAAGGCAACTCTTTCTTACACTTAAAAAGAGTCAAGATAGGATTAATAATAATAATAAGGTAAGTGGACAAACCTGAAATCCTTTCTCTCTATAAGCTGTTTAATTACATCAATAAATCTTACATGTAGTAAATAAATGTCAATTAAAGTAAATATTTAAAGTAGTTTCACAAATTTAATTGTGAACGTATTTATACACAATAATACATAGTGATGATGAGTAAACAACCTATACTTTAATTTCACTAAGAAATCACAATTCATTAAATATGCTTATTATATAAAAAAAAAGTTGGGTAATCAACTTTTTATCTACACTTCAAAGCAAGCATGTAAACTTGCGGGTTGGGTCTGCATGTGGCCCAATCCACAGTTCTCTGCGACCCTGATACCTTTTAATAAACATATAATGCATGGTCCGATTCATACTTAGGAAATTGATACAATATTTTACTGAGAACACCTCAGGTGCAGCACCATACTAAATACAGGACGCCAACTACCTTGTAAGGGAATGGGTCAGCTTTGTATGTGAAACTGTACCATTCTACTTAATAACAGGATTTTTGCAGTTTTTGTATCAAAACATTCTGTTTATCAAAGTAAATCAAATATTGCTCCATTAGAACCATTAAGTTTAACTTTCTTCACATGGTTATATCAAGAGTGGGGGATAGGGGTCGAAGAGGTCCTAGAATTTAATGAGATTTTTTTCTCTTAATTTAAAAAGTTTTTCATTTAACTTAATCCATTGTTGATTTACAGTTTTTTTTTCTAAACTTTGATAAGTATTAATTATTCTAGTAAATTATTTTTTTATTTATATAGCATTGTGTCTTATTACCTGTTCGGGTTATATGCTTAAGTGCTAATTATGCTAATGTGTTAAGAATTGGGAAGGTTGAATTTAGAGGAACTGAACCTGCATTTTCCTGGAGGGAGAGTGGAAAACAATTTTGGAAAAACCACCCCCAGTTCACCCGACCGAGATTTGAACCTCAATCTCACAGTCCTCGGCAGTCTGGCTCAAGGCGAAACTAGAACGTTAGGGATTCTTCTTGTAAATGATGCTCATTATTTACAAAGGGGCTTTGAGATTTAAAATGTGCACTTAATCAACAAGTTTTAAAGTTTTAAAAATCAATCCAAAAGGTTTATAAAGTTTTCTTCAAACTTTGATAAGATTCAATTAACTTCTTTAATAATAACACATTATATCTAATCATTCTTTTAAAATTACTCAGAATTGTCATTAAAAATTATTAACACAATATTTAGGTAATTATCAAACAATGTAAAAAAAGGGTAGATAGTCTTAATCAAATTTAAATAGAATTTATGTTGCTGATTAAAATTATAAACATAATTTTTTAACAAAATAATGTTTTAGTGAGCCAAAACCATAATCTTATCTGTGTGAAAGTAAAGTTAATTATGAAAGTACCTACCAGTACCAGTTGACATTGTCCAAGGTCTATTGTGTGTTTATTAATAGCCATTGTCATGCTGTAATTAAAGTATTTAGTGTAATTATGCCTATATACTGTGTCTGGGTTAATATTACCTTTGTAAAACCTTATCAATTTAGCTTATGGCTAGGATAAACTAAAGATCATCTGATTAATCTTTGAAATTTCTTTTTTTTTGTGTAAACTACAAATAATGAAAATGGATTTGGTTAAATTCATAGGTGAAAAGAACCATTAAAAATTTTTAATCAAATTAAAATATTGAAAAGTGCAAAGCTTTTTAAAATAAATAAGTCATTTTTAAAATTAACTTAAATTTTTTTTGCTTTTAAATTAATTGGTTGTTATTATAACTATCATTGCTAGCTTTTTGTATTCAAGTTCATACTTATATATTACTGAAACTAACTTAACCTATGGCATTTCACTTAAACACATAGTACTTTCTATCACAGATAAAATAAAGATGTATTTCCTTTAAAATGATACATTTAAAACTAATATTGTATCAATCAAATAAATTTGTTCACTAATCTAATACAACAGCGCTGCCAATTAGTAATAATTATGTCATTGTTGAGATTTGTTATATTGTTGAGGAACTTGCAGCCTTAAGGCTATATGGGGCCTTTTCACACTTTATTTTAACAACTAGGCCCTATTTATCTTCATTATTTTGAAACTACATTCCTCAATCTTGTGTATTTTAATTAATTAAATTCTACAATATCTATTTTAAAAGTATATTGTTGAAGAAAAACCCTCTATTAACAATCTATTTATTTATGATTGACACACTATCATTTATTGAAAAAAATTACTGTTCACGAGGTGTGCTGCCTTATGCGGAATCTTTGAAGCTACATGCAGCCTTCCAATGTCATAGGGCTTACCAACCCTGAAATAGACCTATCTTGCTTTAACCAACTTTTAAGGTTATTTTTATATTAACATAATATTTCAATAATATAAAGGAAATATTTTTGCTTGTATCTTCATCATAAAGCCATTTTTCATTTTAACTTGCTTTATTTTATCATAGTGAATTCCTGATTTTAACTTATTTTATGAGTTTGGATTTGTCACTTATATTTTTTCTATGGAGATTATTCTCTATTACTTATCAATCATATAAAAAATATTTCTCTCTAACTTAATAAGTTTTTGGAAGCTATAGAATATTTTTCTCAAACCTACAGAGATTTAGAACGCTATGAAGACTATCTCTCACTTAAATTACCCAAAATTTGAAAGAAAAAAAAATGAAATATTTCTCATTAACTTACCTAATATCAAGTTTAGGAAAACAATATATATTTTTCCCAATAGGCCTAGCTAACTAGGCCTAAGTTTAGGAAAGCTATAGAGATTTTTTCACATATGTTACCAAAGATTTGAAAAAAAGTTTTGGTTGGTCTGAGGTTACTTTTAATAGTTCAAGGACTTAATTAAATCCAACAAACTGAAAATTATAACATAGCGATCAAACTTAAAAGTGCTAAATAGCCTAAAAAACAATCCAGCTATGCTTTTAACGATCGGAAATATTTTATACAGCTCTTTTGACCAATGATGCTGTTGAAAAATAATAAACAACAAATTAATTTTTTCCCATTTAGTATTTGGTTTTCTTAAATCTATTTTTCCTAAGTTCTGTTTAGGGTACCACCTCGGTAATCGAGAAATTGCTGTGCAGTTCTTCAGCTAAAACACAATATATAAGTCTACGATGTGTTATTTCAAAGTATGATTCACACAAAAATAAAATTTAAATATTCCAACAGGGCTCTTTTTTCTTAACAACCCATTAGGTTTTGTTTTATTGATGAAAAAAAGTTTGAATATTTGACATTAGTTCGACATTTTTATAATATTTGCATAGTTTTCATTCCCCTCTTTCTTATTGACATGTCAAAGGTTAGTTGTAGGGGAGGGTGAAAGGTAGTATAAGCTTATACAGAGTAGAGAACTGGTTCTAGAAATTGACAAAAGCCATTGTATTTTAAGCTATGTGGCCTGACAGTGACTTATACTTTCTCACTGACAGAGGCAGCCACCTTAAGACCTGTTTTAACTATTGAATGCAAATAATTATTTTACCATTTGTAGTTTGTAAATTATGTGGTGTGTAGAAATAACACATTGTACAAGATGTTTTATTTGTATGTATGTATATATATAATTTTGACCATTATATTTAACCCAAAATAGTCCTGGTTGAATTATGTGTAAAACTTATTAAATGGTTTTGTATACAATTCAATTAATACTTTAAATGTATATAGTAAATTATTTAATGTGTTTAAAAAAATACTTTTGTATAGTAAAAAAAATACCTAGTAAAGTATGGTCATTTCTTGTTTTCAAATTCCCGTAGTTTGCAACCAAATATTTTTTTTTTTCGAATTTCTCGGGTCATTGACTCGGCAACCTTTTTTTTTTTTATATTATATTCGGGTTACAGCCAACGAAACAATCCTCCCTTGAAAATTCTTGTTTATTTTAAGGTGTATATTTGTATACTTGCTAGCCTGACTACTTTTTGTTTATATTTTAAATTAACACCTTGAGGCATTCAATACTTCTATTTTTTTATTTTTTTTTCAAAAGGTGCTTTAAGTGCAAATGTTAGTCACATAATATTGAGTTGATGGGCTAGAAAGACAGGTTGTCATTGAATATGGAATTTAACTGTTATTTGTTTAACTACAGTTGATTGTTGTTGTTATTATTATTATTAGTATTATAACTACTACTACTACTACTACGATTTTAATTGAAGGCATTTCTGCGTTTAGCCTGAACAGGTAGTAAGATGCTGTGATTTAAAAAAACACCAATAACATGAACTTTCTGAACAGGATGATTATATCAGTAGGGCCTACATGACTTAAACTATGGTAGGATTTTGGAAGGATGAGACTTTTAGAAAATACAAACATATTTTCTTCATTCAGCATTAATAACACAATACTATATTTCTAGTATTATTTTATATGTATTGATAATATCTATCAATAGTGACAACTGCATATGAAAGTAGGTCTACAGGGATCCAATGAACCTGGAAAACCTAGGGGGAAAAAAACCCAGGAATAATACAAACACTAGTAAAGATACTGGAATATTGGTTAATTTGTAATATTTAACTGAAAGCTTAAAATAAGTAGGTCTTTGTAAATATGAAAAAGTGAACTGAAGAACTAAGCATGCTGATTTCAAACATGTCTTATTACCCCCTAAACAAGGGTTGCTAAGCGACAGCGAACGTATTTTCACATCAATCATAAATCATCTGTTTTTAAAAATAAGTTACACGACTTCCCACTTAGTCATGTCAATGCAAAATGAAATTTTATTACACCTTTCTTACATCAAAGCTCTCTGAAAAAATGAAAACTCAGGGAATTTGATGGTAAGAAAATAGTGTCAACCCTGATTTAGTAACTTTTCTAGCTGTCAGATAAGGTTCTTTATAATAATATTGGACTTTAGCTTAATTCTAGAACGGACACAATACTTAGTCCTCCTGCTAGCAATTTAGCTTTATGAAAGGGGGAGGTCTGAGTTTGAATCTCGGCTGGGTGTACTGAGAGTTGTTCTTCCTAAACAGTTTATTGTCCTACACGCAATTACTGGTACATTTCCTCTAAATTCTCCCTTCCCTTTCCATATCTCATTAGTAGGAATCTGTGGATATCCAGGGAGTTTAGTAAGACCTGGTACACATAAAAAAATCTTTAGGTGTACTATAAAAGGTAAATTACTACAACTACAGTAGCCCCGTGGCTTCTTTGGTGCTGACTGACAGATCACAGCTGACTTCTGACAGTCAACATTTAGATATCTACCTAAATTTTGACTGTCAGAAGTGACAGCTGTTAAACACATATTTTTACAGATCCTATGGTTCGGCGTAAGGATACAAAATTTGGTCTGGTAACTTTTAAAACCCGTCAGCTGTTAGCTGTCAGTCAGCACCAAAGAAGCCATGAGTCTACTGTACCTTATTCGTCGCTTCCACTCTAGACATTAGTCGCTAAGGATGTTGCGTACCTATGAAAGGCGAGTCCAGATAAAATTTCCCATGTTAATTTATTTACGTTTTATTCAACGAGTCTTAAAAATATAACATTGAAACAAAAACTTTAAACCCTTAAATACAGTTTTAAAATAGCCACAAAATGATATTTATAATGTTGAAGTAGTTTTTTTTGTGAGTGTATTTTTTATAATCCTTCACAATTTAGTGTTTTTGGTCCATTCACGAAAATGGCTAATAGGAATCCTGTCAGAATGTAGATTAAAAAATAATCTGTTGAAGCATCTATTTTAAGAAACAAAAAGAAAAGTGTTTTTAAATGCAGCTCAATGCTGCCCAGGAGTGAATATTAGAGTGTGTATATTCGTCAGTGGAAGAGGGGAAGTGTTATTAAAAGATAAACAAGCGATTTCGAATAGCGAACCTCTCGTTTTCTTCCCTCTCTGTCTATTTCGTACATGGGTGTCTAAGTGATATATTGCCTAGAGTGCTTAGGTGCTTCAAGTTAGCTTCGAGCTTACCCATGTAGACAACGTCGTTAAAAATATATCCGATAAACCCCCGGCACTCGGAGAACGTTGTTAGGCCGATTTCTGGCGGCCAACGAGCGCCTTCAACTCAGAAGTGGCCACACTCTTTGATTGTGACTTCGTTGCCGTTCTCTTTTTTCTTTCTTTTTTTTTCTGTTCTTCATCCGTGTACAAGTGCGGAACGCGCGGAATGTGGACAGCACTTGTCCTTGCTGTGTATGTTGCCCTTTGGGGGTGAAGGAGAGGTGAAGCTGGAGGCATGGATAAAGGATTAAAAGGAGGCTTTATTCTAAATGGGTTTTTGTTGTTTTTTTACCTCATGCTGGCGTGTTTGACGTGCTCAAGCCTCCAACATGGATGTCTCCAAGCAACGCGACTTACTTTTGTTTGTTTTTTATCACTTTGTCTTAGTAACCGTTAGGACTTAAATTATTATTATTAGCACCGCGTGTTACTAACCGTTCAGGTTGTACGCACTTACGCTAATGTGTAATGGTAGGGTGATCGTGAGATGAAATGAAGGACCTACATTTTAACGTGGAATCCGAAACCACGGTGAAGGCCTGGCATTCCCCACATTCACAAGCTGTATCGGGCTTAAAGCCATACATTAATAATACTCAAATGGTCTAAAAATGAGGAAGGTGGGATTTAAGAGGAACTCCCTTCGGTGGCTGCATGTATTAAGGCGTCACTCTCACAATTGACTTAACTTCTGATGATACGGAGATTGGGATTTGAATTCCGGTCGGATGTACTGAGGCCTAAGGGTGGCTTTCCCTAAATAGTTTTTTTTTCTCGTTATTTTACTCAAATGCGGGTACATTATAAAAAGCAACCTTTGTCATCATTAACACACCAGTGTAGTTAAATATATAAGCGTATATCCCGAACGATTAGCTAAAAGTTGTGCTAAGAAAATAATTGACCTGTATTTGAACCTCTACCGTGGGTATGATCATCATTGGCGTTGTGTTTCAGTTCTAGCCTGTCTCTGAAGTGGTCTGAATAATTTTCTAACCAATTTAAGATTATAAGAAGATGTATAGCTCAAATTTAATAGGAAGAACCTAATCTCATAGACAGAAAAGCTACTTACTATATTTACTTTCAGGTATCCTTACGTCAAGTTATGTGATCTACAGCTATCGCTTTTGATAGATACTATTAATACCTATAAAATAATATTAATAATACGGTAAAAGTTACCACTTTTGATTCAAAACAATAATTATCTGTATTTTCTAAAAGTTTAATCATACTGAAAGCTTATAACAATTTGTGAGTCATGTGTTGATATTATTATTAGCACCGCGTCTTACTATCCGTTCGGGTTGTACGCACTTACGCTAATGTGTAATGGTAGGGTGATTGTGAGAATGAAATGAAGGACCTACAGTTTAACGTGGAATCCGAACCACGGTGGAGGCCTGGTATGGGGATGGCATTTTTGATTAGTCTGAGCTCACTAAAAACCCGTTTGTGAGTCACGCACCTGTGAAGATTAAAAAAAACTGTGGGTGAGAGGGATCTTTTTTCTCGTTGTTCCGTGTGGTATTACCAGTAGCGCCTCCTCCCGCTTTGAAACTATCAGAGACAAAGCAGGAATGTTGTCAGTAGTGTGCAAGATGCAAGAAGCTACCTCCCTCCTCCATACTCCTGACACACCTGAAGCAAATAACATGTTTTGCCCGATCTGTGCCCAAAGTGGGGCTAGACACTGAATAAAACATCGTTGCAAAAATATCGATACTATGGAACGAAAAAAATCGTTGCCAAAACATCGAGGCTAATAGAACTGAAAATAGCAATGTATAGTGAACAAAATAAAAAATCTTCCAAAATATCTATGTCATAAGAAAACATCATTGTTATAGAACGAAAAACATCAATGTTATAAAAAAAGATTGATGTTATAGAACAAAAAAAAACGTTGCCACAACATCAATCTTAAGTAACAAAAAATCCTTACCAAAACATAGATGTTATAGAACAAAAACCATTTCTGCCATAACATAACTGTCATGGAACAAACAAACATCGCTGCCAAACATAGATGTTATAGAACAAAAACCATTTCCGCCATGAATTATATATCATGGAAACAAACAGACATCGCTGCCAAACATAGATATTATAGAACAAAAACCATTTCCGCCATGACATATATGTCATGGAACAAACAAACATCGCTGCCAAACATAGATGTTATAGAACAAAAACAATTTCCGCCATGACATATATGTCATGGAACAAACAGACATCGCTGCCAAACATAGATGTTATAGAACAAAAACCATTTCCGCCATGACATATATGTCATGGAACAAACAAACATCGCTGCCAAACATAGATGTTATAGAACAAAAACAATTTCCGCCATGACATATATGTCATGGAACAAACAGACATCGCTGCCAAACATAGATGTTATAGAACAAAAGCCATTTCTGCCATGACTTATATGTCATGGAACAAACAAACATCGCTGCCAAACATATATGTTATAGAACAAAAACCATTTGACACAACATAGATGTTATAGAACAAAAAATATCGGTATTCTATAGTAAAATATCAAAAATTTGTTTTAATTTACAAATAACTGAAGTAACTTAAATGCACTTTATAATAAATGAATTTTAAATTAAAAATATTCTAAATAAATTATTATTAACATATTAAACACACAACCTAAAATAAATACATTATCTTTAAAATAAACACAGTAATTCAGAATATTTAGTTCAATGATTATAACAATCACATTCCGCCATAGACTGATGATATTAGGTGAATAATATATTTAGGGTACCAGGCCATAAGGGGGAATATCACCTTACACACACACTTCGTAGGATAACCTTTACATTTTATAAAACTCCTTAAGGACCTCAGAAATACCTTTTTACTTTCTCTTGACCCCTCTAAACCGAAAAAGTTGTTTTTGGGTTGCGGTCTCTCTGTATCTCCCACTAAAGCTGAAACCATTATACCACTCGGGCTAAAACTATGGTTTTTATAGGGTTTGCCCGAGCAGTGTTGTGGAATTAGATATCTACCCCTAAAATTAAGGGTAGTTTACTTACGGGCAAAAAAGAGAAAAAAAATTTTTTTCTTAAAATCCTCTCTATTAATTTTGATTAATATGGTATCTAGACAATGTTGAACATTACAAACAAAATGGAAATTTACATTTTTCCATGAAAATTACTTTAAGGCTATTTTATACAGGTAGAAATTTCCAATTTTGATCATATCTCCGCAACTATTTGAGATACTAAATAACTTTAAATTGATTGCTATGTTCTTTGGAGGACAGAGATGTTCCTTTTTTCCCAATAGTTCTGTAATGGTGTATAGTATTACATGTATGCTCAATGGTGGAGTATTTCTGCAATAATGTGTAATATTTTGTTTCACAAAGGATTCCACTTTTTGGTAAATGTCTTTATTTTAAGATTATAAGAGAGAAATTATGTATGGTGGACCGTACCATTCATTTTTAATAATTCAAATAAAACATACCTCTTTTAACCATAATCGAATGTGCATTTGAAAGCTCTTTGATTGTCTAACAGATGGCAGCACTAACTCAAATTGAGTTTTTAAAAAAATGCACTACTTCCCTATTTCCCCTGTACCGTTCACATAATATTTACATACATAATCAGTTTACAACGGATATATGAATAGATCCCTTGAACATCGGTACAAAAACATCAATCATTCAAAGTATTCGACCAACAAACATTATCGATGCCCGTCCCCTAGTCTCCAGAGTAAAGATGGGCGTTAACAATTTGCTTTAGGGGAATAGCTCAAAGTGGTTCACTTCGATTAAATTAACAGTTCATTTAGCTAGTTCAGATAAAAAAAATATTGGCACAATGTTCGTTGTTGCTTATAGCTTCAAGTGATGGCTTAGGGGGGCAAGGCAGGAGAAAGACATTTAATTAAAAATACAGACTTTTTGCCTATAAAATTAATAACGTTTTAAACTTTAAAATATTTCGTTGTTTTCATATTTCCCCCCCCCCTCCCCCCTGGCTATTCCAAGTAATTTTAATTTATATAGCTCAAGGTGGGCACGAGCCTATTGAGACCACTTTATTTTTTCATCACCGTGTATCACTATCCAAAAAAAACTAATTACGCTAATTTGTTGAGGATTAAACAGATTTAATGTAGAAAAATGGTATCCTCATTTGCGTGGAGGAGTGGAAAACCATTTTGTAATAATCCGCTTCAATTCACTTGACAGGTATTCTGACCTCGATAGTCCTCGGGTCATCTACAGTTCATTTTACTGCGAAAGTTACGCCTTTCGGACCATTTGACCACTTGAGTGTGTTTCTACTGTGCTGATAAAGATTTTAAGGATAAGAGGGTTTAAACCTTAAAAACACCCCCGAACTGTGGCTTCACATGTTCACCGAAAAACTAGCGCAGAGCAGAAACGTGGTCATGTGACGAGCTCTAAGCCAATCATAAGATTTCCGCCTCATCGACGCGAGTTGTTTCGTTAAAGTTCAACTCATCTCTACTTCGTCTGCTCTGTAAGAGATGTTCGGCACAGGAGAACCAATCAAATCTCATAACCAACCATCTCAAACCAGTGCCCACACGCATTTGACAACGCATGCGCTCTACAGCCAGAAGCACGCGGAAAACTTCGTTTTCCGTTGTGAAGAGATTTGAAATATCTCGTTAATGTAAAACGTGTTTATCGGTGTATTGGATTGTGCCACGACACAGCGTTATAATTTGAAAACATCCATCGGGAGAACGATCTAAATTATATGTTTATCCACTAGAACATAAAATATGTTGATCAGCTGTTTTTAAATTAGCGTTGCAATGCATCATGGGTCAACATACCACGTGTGAATTGCTGCGCCACTAACACTGACGCAGATTCTGTTCTCTATTTTCGTCGAACGTTTGAATCAAGTTTTAACTTTCACACCCTCGTTACGAATATGTTGAAGGGACAGAGGGCCGGGAAAAAAAACCTGCATCCATGTTACTCCGATTTTGCGTCATGACCACCACGTTCACGTCAAAACCGGTGGACGAGCGATATGAAGAGTTAGAGTTGAATTATTCAAACCGAGTGGTATGAAGAGTTAGATTTGAATTATTCAAATAGAGTGGTATGAAGAGTTAGATTTGAATTATTCAAATCGAGTGGTATGAAGAGTTAGCTTTGAATTATTCATATCGAGTGGTAAGAAGCGTTAGATTTGAATAATTCAAATCTAACGTTTCACACCGCTCGCCCACCGGTGTGCAGATGACACCCTGCATTGAAGCGGAGCCCACCTGTTGCCAACGCCAGGAGGAACCTCCCCCCCCCCCCC
>CABFOW010000257.1:150248-196369 GCA_902141385.1 Timema californicum
CCCCCCTTCCACATGGGAAGTGTAGAGAGTCGATACTCCGGGACTAGTCCACTTTTACTCGTGTCTAATAGGCGTGCGCGTGATTTCAACGATTATTCATGCCTTAAGGTCATTCGGCAATAAAAAAAATTTACTGAAAAATGTTAACAAGTATAAAAAATAGTGAATCATTTATTTCAAATCATTTACAGTTCACGATTTATAGGGGGTCAAACTTTCAATTTTATTATTTACGCTTAGGGACACGGGAATTAAACCCATGACCTTTAGATTAATACGCCATTACTCTAACCATTGAGCTATCCAGGAATTGTCTCGTGCCCAGGGTCATTCTTCACTCATATTTTAAGACAGAGTCTGTGATTGACGTGTGTAAATCGTCATCTTGATATTAGAGATCAATTAAGACTACGAGCTATCAGCTATCGCAGCCACTATCGACTCGGTATTTGGCTTTTTTGATACAAATAATACATTTACAATCGTACGAATGCGCATAATTATTATGATCGATAAATAGTCAAGCTATTATATTTGATAATTACATTTATAACCGCATCTAAATATAATATTCTTTAGATTGAAAAATGGCACCTGGTCACGGGACGATTCGTGGATAGTTAAGTGGTTAAAGCATTGACGTACTAAGACAAAAGGTCCCGGGTTCGATTCCCGCGTTCAGGTGTAATTTTTCAATCTAATGAGTATGATAACTAGATGCAGCTATAACCGTAAATAACAAATATAATAGCTTAGCTATTAAATCCATCATAATTAGACATGCATATTTTGATGTGTACACAATGCTTTATTATATTTTAAATTATTTTTAATTATATATAAACAATTTTCTTTTTATATCTCGATAAATTGGCTTTATCCCATTTTGTAGTACATAATGTCGTCATTTAGGCGGACCGTGGAGGCTGGAATTCGATTACTAGCTTTATGCATTGGGGTTAGTTTACCACTTTTTTGTTTTCTCGATTATTTCATTTGTATTTAAATTATCGTAGAAGACGGGTAGTAATACCCGCAGGGGACTAAAAACAACTGGAACAACCCACACCTGATTCTCGACGCCCATCGCGAGCAATTTTAATATCCAGGCAATAAAACAAAACCATAAATAGTTTAGAACCTATCTAGAATCGACCCCTTATGTATCTAGTCTCCCCGATGGTGACCTGGTGGTCTAGAGGTAAGGTGTGCTGGGTTCCGGGGTTCAACCCTCGGTCCCGGCACAGATTTATATGATTACCAAACCCTTCCTTAACCTCTGGCAAGACGTGTATTAATCGCAACTTGTGAATGTGTGGAATGCCAGGCCTCCACCGTAGTTGGATTCCACGTTAAACTGTAGGTCCTCCATTTCATCTCACAATCACCCTACCATTACACATTAGCGCAAGTGCGTACAACCCGAACGGGTAGTAAGACGCGGTGCTAATAATAATAATAATATCTAGTCCCCGAACATTGAACCACGATCTACGAATGAAAATTAATAACCCAAATGGCCAAATATAATACATTAAAATATTGTAAAGCTATCCCTTTTATTTGCCACTCAAATCATATCGTTACCATTTATGAAGTATAGCAGTCACTAAATGATTTACCTAAGATAACAAATTATAAAATTTTAAATTTAACTATGGTAAGATGGACGTCGATAAGAGGGAGGTGGACGTTTGGCAACGTACGGCAAAAAAAAAAAAAGTTGAGTGAAAACTAGATTACAGTTTGTAAGTCATGCTGATAAATCCTCCTATGTATATAGTGCCATACCACACCGAAAAAGAAGGTGAAGGATCTTAACAGCACTTCTTTGCGCCCCCCCCCCCTCCTCCAGCCCTCGTATATCCCCTTGCTCTTCCTCTTTATCCTCTTCCTCCCCGTCCTCTTCCTACTTATCCTCATCCTCCTCTCGTCTTTTTCCTCCCATCCTCTTTCTCCTCATCCTCTTCCTCCCATCCTCTTCCTCCTCATCCTTTTCCTCCACATCATCTTCCTCCACATCTTCCTCCCCATCCTCTTCCTCCACATCCTCTTCCTCATCCTCCTCATCCTCTTCCTCCACATCCTCTTCCTCCACATCCTCTTCCTCCACTTCCTCATCCTCCTCATCCTCTTCCTCCCATCCTCCTCATCCTTTTCCTCCCCATCCTCTTCCTCCACATCCTCTTTATCCTCTTCCTCCTCATCCTCATCCTCCTCATCCTTTTCCTCCTCATCCTCTTCCTCCCATCCTCCTCCTCCCCATCCTCTTCCTCCACATTCTCTTCCTCCACATCCTCTTCCTCATCCTCTTTATCCTCTTCCTCCTCATCCTCTTCCTCCTGATCTAAAAATATTCATAATACCTACAACCCCAAATATGTTATGAGAAAACTATCTTTAATAGTAATTACCAGCTTCGGGGGTCAACTGCTCTACGGCGTCACTCTCGCTATGGACTGTACTGACATGACGGAAGAATAGAGGTTTGAATCCCGGTCAGGTGTGCTTAAGGGGGGTTTCCACTCACACTCTCCGAGCAAATTAGAGTACACTTCCTCTAAATTCATCTTTCCTTATCCGTGACTTATTTGCGTAATTGGTATACATGCGTGTAACCTAAACGAGTAGTAATACGCGGTGATAAAAAGTAAATTTAGAAAAATAACACCTACGATCCCAAATGTATATTCGAATTCTAGTAGGAAGAACAACCTTAAAAAATACAATCATAAATTTTTGGGATCTACATTGACAAAATTTTATTTAATTAGTAATGTTACTTTATAGGTATTTATAATATCTACCAAGTGATAAAAAGGTGTAAAGCACATTACTTGAGGTATGAATATATGAAAGTTTGACTAACGTGTATGAGTGTCATTTACTGTTCTCCCTACCAGAATCTAACTAGAGGTTAGTAAGATAAACACTTTTTATTTGGTATTTGAGTCCATATACTCTCCCGTCCCGTTTGTTCACCAAGAAAAAAAAAATGGTACGGAACTCCGCAAGGACTTTCTCGCTCTATTGTTTGAAAATGGAGATATTTACTCAAAACTCGTAATATATGTGAAACGAAATAATATACACTAGCAAACCCATACATATATTGCACTATACTTATGTAAAACTTTTTTTTAGTCCCGATTCTAAATGTTATAATTTTATTTTTAAGGCATTAATGTTCTCATTTGTATGTTTGGACCGATAAAAATATCAATGTTGAGTTTACAAGGGTCAACACTTCGTATTAACATTTCAACTTCCGGTTAAAATTTTCAACATTTTACTAGGTATTGCAAATATTCATGCCATCGCATTGTTATTAAATTCCTTATTTAAAAATGTTTACTCATAAAAAGTGTAAATATTGACTATTGAGTCTAAAATGGATACAGATCATTGTTGTACAAACATTTATCCTAAGGGGTTTAAGGAAAAACAACGTAAACTTTTAGAGACTTATATCTAATTACTCTGGCATTGGAGTATCTCTTTACAACTAAGGCTCACAAAATTGTATTAATATATTTGCTAATATTTCAGAAACTGTTGGATTTATAAAAATATATTTCATATAAAAGTTTTTTATTTTTAATAGTAGGCCTGCTACAATTTTGCAATGATAAGTTATTTAGTATATCAAATAGTTGCGAAGATACAAAAGTTTATGCTTCTGTAAAGTACCCTAAAATTCATTTTCATGGTATAATGAAAATAGCCAGTTTATTTATATTCTTAATCAACACTTAGATACGAATTTTAATCAAAATCGTTAGAATCGATTTTAAGAAAGTCGAGTTTTTCTCTTTTCGCCCTTTCTTAAACTACTATTAATTTTAAGTTCAAACAGCCACACAGACAGACGTCATTGCAAAGACCACTTTTTAGGGTTAGGGAGGTCTTTAGACGTCGCATCCATCAACATTTCAGCTTAGATTTTCTTTTGCGGTCACAATACTATATATATTAACTTTTCGAACACAAAAGTTAAAAGTATTGTGACCGCAAAAGAAAATCTAAGCTTAAATGTTGATGGATGTCGACGTCTCAAGACCTCCCTAACCCTAAAAAGTGGTATTTGCAATGACGTTTGTCTGTGTGGCTGTTTAAACTTAAAATTAAGAGTAGTTTAAGAAAGGGCGAAAAGAGAAAAACTCGATTTTCTTAACGTACGTACGTACGTATATATATATATATATATTGAAAGCTATTGGTTTTATTAAAATATGCTTCTTATCAAATATTTGTATTATAAAGAGACCTACATATTTGTAGCGATAAGTAATTTCATATCTTGAATAGTTTAGGAGATATTATAAAATAAAGAAGATAATTTACCCATCAGACCGGAGCCCTTAAAGTAATTTTGCCGAAATATTGAGTGAAGCCATTTTGTTTGAAATATTTAGAAATGAAATTTAATCAAAATCGTTAAGGCTGGTTTAGAGAAAATCGACTTTTTCTCTTTTTACCCTTCAGTAAACTATCCTTAATTTGAGGGTTAGATATCCAATTCCAAAAAACCCTCGGGCAACCCTACGAAAACCCTAGATACCAATTTTTAGCCCGATCGATAAAATAGTTTATGCTCTAGTTGGAGGTACATATAGACGGAAAGTCAAAAACCATTTTTTTTATTCGGGGAGATCATGAAACGTCAAGATTCATCAAAATGTTGAGTTCGATTTTTTTACCATCACAATACTTTCTCTACTTGTATGGTACCGAGAAAGTAAAAAATACTCAGTTTTGTTTTATAATACCTCCTCGCGTTTTATCGTCTCCTGATAACTTCACCCCATGGCATATGGCGATGATTTTACTCTGTAGTAGTAAATACGTGGGACCGGGGCGGGTTTATTGAGAAGAAGGGGAGAGGGGTTGTGGTTCAGCCTCGGCGTCGGGACGCGCCTGCGTCTATGTCCCGCCGTACCCATCACCCCTATCACTCCCTTTCCCAGGCGTCGCCGCTCAGCGTCTCGCCATGTGGGGTAGGTCATTTAGCTCGGGGGGGCTGCGACGCGACGTTCGTCTGTCTGGCGATTATATAGGGTTCACTTGTCACACACGTGTTTCGAGTGCGTCTGACACGTCGGATCGACGTCACGCCCGCGAGGCGTCGTTAAAGGTGACTTAGTTTGATGAATAAGCGTGTTAAGCTGTTTACATAACCATTGCAGGCATTAGCGTTGCTGATTATTTTATTTTTTTAATTTAATAAAAAACTTACTGCCCTTTATATAAATGTGTAAGAATATAAAGTAATTCATTTTTGTATTTAAAGCTTTATCTTGTTTTGCATTGCGCTTTCATAATCAAACATATGGCATGTAGTTATTTTTGATTTAGTTGTCTCTAAAATATGTCTGGCCAATTAATTCCACTTTTCACACTACAGGCCTTATCTGACAGGTAGAAAAGCCATGAAGTTTTATATTATTTAGTATCTTGTTTATTTGTTAATGAAAAAAAGGCAATCGCTTCTGTTGGACCGTTATCATATAGTATCGAATTATTGGGATGTAGACGGGCTAGATATTCATGATATTCATGCTACTCGTCGGAAAGTATTTTCAGATTTAAATTGTCGTGGGTGACCTGGCGGTCTAGGGGTGAGGTGTCAGACTTTTGTGCTGGGGGTCCGGGGTTCAATCCTCGGTCCTGGCACAGATTTATCTGACTACCAAACCCTTACTTCACCTCTGACAAGCCATCTTGTGAATGTGGGGAAGCCAGGCCTCCACCGTGGTTCGGATCCCACGTTAAACTGTAGGTCCTCCATTTTCATCTCACAATCACCCTACCATTACACATTAGCGTAAGTGCGTATAACCCGAACGGGTAGTAAGACGCGGTGCTAATAATAATAATAATAATAATAATAATAATAAATGGTCGTAAACGTTGACAAGTATGGCGTCATACAAAGCGAAGACCCAGTGAGTGATCTGATCTGCATGAGTAGGGCTGCAAATCAGGATTTAAATGTGAGGTCCTGACATTGACCTGACGAATTTGAGGGCACCAATAAAGAAGACATTCTGAGGCGTATAGTGCGTACGTAACGACAATATCTCATCGAAATTGTTCGTGTGATCTTCTGACACACATCAATTCAATCATCAGGCTAGCAGACATAGAACGCGCAAGTTCGTTACTAATTTCTCTCTCTATATATATATATATATATATAGAGAGAGAAATTAGTAACGAACTTGCGCGTTCTATGTCTGCTAGCNTATATATATATATATATATATATAGAATTTAACAAATAACTTTTCTTTCTGGTTTTCCTGATTCAAACCAAAACATGTCTAATCGAAATCCTATTCATGTAAATGAATGCAGTCTGAAAATGTCTTAAGTATACCTTCAAAGCAGAATCCAATGACATTTCAATGTATTCTGGTGTAGTTAGTCTTAACCCATAACAAACATTTAATGTATTTATAATAACAAAACATTTTTAAAATTACAAAAAAAAATCATGAATATTATTTTCAACTGAACGTCAATGTTTCTATAAACCAAATAAACACTTCTTGCCCAAAAGAGTGGAGGCAAACAATTAATAAAACCAGGTAATTATAAATTAATCTCTTATAATTTATGTTTTGTATCCAAGTTAAATTATCCGCTATAATTTTCTCTTTAGATTCTAAGATGAAATTATTTCCTTGGTGATCAATTTAGACATAAAACAATATTTAGTCCCATACCGTTCATATCGACGAAGGTGACTTGGTGGTCCAGGGGTAAGGTGTTGGACTTCTGTGCTGGGGTCCGGGGTTCAATCTTCGTTCCCGGCACAGATTTATATATGACAAGAAGTGTATTAATCACAACTTGTGAATGTGGGGAATGCCAGTCCTCCACCGTGGTTCGGATTCCACGTTAAACTGTTGATCCTCCATTTCATATCACAATCACCCTACCATTACACATTAACTTAAGTGCGTATAACCCGAACGGGTAGTAAGACGCGGTGCTTATAATAACATATCGACGACATATAATTAAGTGTTGTTTTAGGTGGTTTAAGGCGTCAAGCTCACAAATAATGTATTAATTTAAAACATTACGTCGAAGGTTAATACATTCAGATTTCTCTAAAGTACTCATATCATATTTCAGAATTATAGTTTTCTTGGTTTTGGGGCTAAACATACACATACAAACAGACAAATATACATTATGATGTTTATATGATTATATCCATCATTACTCTGGGGCACTAACGGCCTTTTAGTTAAGTAGTAATCGGTTTATATTAACATCTGAGTAAATGTAAGCTCAAATTAAATAAAAATGTTTAACATTACCCATATAGTTCTTATCTGCTAGAGAAACACTTTTTTACAAACTAATTTGAATATGAGCCAAACAAACTATAAAACCAAACAACCGTATTACTGTCATTTCTCTTAACTCGCGTTTGTTACACTTCAACCTTAAACTGCACAATCATCTATGAATAAAGAGTAGTTTTCCAAATATTAAAATAATCTACCTTTATAAATATCCCCAACTTTCACCATGAAACGTTTGTTTTGAAATATATTTAAATATTTAACCAAATAGTTGAAAAGTAACTGGCAATATATATACATTTAATATCTTGTTGAGGTATCTGTACATATTATGCTCTTATCTTATTTTAGCATTAGAGTTGTCGGTGACCTGGTAGCCTAGGGGTAAGGTGTCAAACTTCTCTGCTGGCGGCCGGGGTCCAATCCTTGGTCGCGGCAAAGATTTATCTGATTACCAAACCCTTCCTTCACCTCTAACAAGACATCTTGTGAATGAGGGGAATGCCAGGCCTCCACCGTGGTTCGGATTCCACGTTGAACTGTAGGTCCTCCATTTCGTCTCACAATCATCCTACCATTACACATTAGCGTAAGTGCGTACAACCCTAACGGGTAGTAAGACGCGGTGCTAATAATAATAATAATAATAGCATTAGAGTTGGGTAGGTTTTTTTTAGTTATGTTTAGTCCAGTACCTTAGCACATTCGGTAGCGTGTCTACCTATTGAGCGGAGGTACCCGGGTTTGACTCACTGGCATGGGCCCGGGTGGTTTTGTGTCCGTCTAAGATTTAAGTTAAGTGTTTAACTCGTGGGATGATATAATCAGTCGGTTCATAAAAAGCACGTTAAATAAATCAAATAAAAAAAAATAAGGAAGCTATGTCTGAAACTTTCAATTTTGCATATCCCTTTTTAAGTAAATTCTACCCACTTCGGTGGCCGCATGTTCTAACGCACTACTCTCGTGTTGGACTAGACTGCCGAAGACGGGGAGATAGAGGTTCGAATCGTTGCCGGCTGTACTGAGGGCGGTTTTTCCCTAAATTGTTTTCCACGCTAATGCAGGTACACTTCCTTCAAATATAGCCTTTTTTTATCCCTAAAACCATTAACGTAAATAGTACATACGCGTATAACCCAAACGAGTAGTAAGACGTTGTGCCAAAAAAAAAATGCTATAAAATCAGTTGTTCTACTAGAGTGACGTCATTCATTACCTTTTATTTGTTTTTCAGGCTGTGACTATGTCCCACGTTGATTCGCTCTATCCTCGAAGTGGACCCTTGACGACGTGCGGTTGCCATTTTTAACGAGAAGCATCTCCTCTTAGGGGGGCAAACAGCCATCAATTATTTTTATTATTATTACTAAACACAGTATTTAAGGTGAGTCTCTCATATATATTTATTTTGAAAATAAATTCTTGTCTTCCTTGAAGGGGGCAGGTGAAAGACGAATAGAGGCTCGGAATACTCTGGTTCGATTACAATGGGGAGTGCATAAAGATATTATGTAAAACAGCCTCGGTGTTATAATCGTCTAAGACGCCACTCTTGCATTAGTCGGGATTTCCGATTATTTTTAAATCATGTTGGGTTGTACTGAGGGTAGTTTTTCATAAAGGTGGCCGCCTCGGTCATCGATACAGCTTATACTCCCTGATGTCCTTCATCTTCGACCACCCTTTGTCGTATCAATAAGAAAAAAGCGAAAGAAAACTACGAAACTTCTTGTCTCAAGGTATAGAGGAACGCTCCCCTTTGGTTCTTAAATATCTTAAAAGTTTTTTATGTTGTAAGCCTTTCAAAAAATTATTATTTGTTAGAGTAAAATTAAATCGAGAACCTTTTTTTCATCACCCCGCTCTCATATAAACGCAAATATTCTTAAAAAGTTGTTGAAAATGAGGTTGTTTCAAATTTTCACACATTTTTTTCTATTAATAAAACTCAAAATATCGGGTTGTTAAGGGGGTAAAGAACCCTGTTGGAATCATTTTACTCTATTTTGGCGTGAATCATATTATAAAATAACGCATCGTAAAATTTAATATAGCGCAATTTCTCATTCTCCACTCGGCTTCCTCACAAATTCCTATAGATTCAACCTTCCTCATGTCTTAAGTTGGGTCCAGACTAGCGAGCCGAACCTCAACATTTCTGCGAGCCATATTTTGCTCCATAAAGTTGTGTACTTCGGTACACGCGCAATGAATAGGGGGAAAAAAAATTAAATTATCTGCTGCAGCATAATTTATTTACACTTTGCAACAAAGATAAAAAAAAAAAGACATGACAAACGATGTTGGCAAACTCAAATGTACTTAAGGCGAGTGGAATATAGTGGAAGTAACTTAAATTTCAAAAAATTAGTGGTCATTACAAAAACTTTAATCGAATGTCACCAAGTGATTAAGCATCTAATAATTTTGATTGGGCCAAAAGTGCAAAAAAAAAAGTTTACGTTTAAGATAATCAACTAATTATGTAGGAATGACTCGCAATAACATTTATACGTTTCTTAACAATATGTGATTCATACCAGACTGCAATATTTATTTAAGGTCTCTAAACAGAGGGTGTAACTATGCATGTATATATATATATATATATATGTGTGTGTGTGTGTATAATTAATAAAGTGTATGATAACTAATCTTATGGAGTAGAAATAAGGAAAGAAGCATTTTAGAGGTAATCTACCCACACTTGCGTGGAAGGAGACTGGGAAACTATATAGGAAAACCACCTTTATTAGACCCGACTGGTATTAGATCCCCGATCTCCTCGCCTTTGAGCATGCCAGTCTAACACGAGATTGACCCGTTATATCACTATGTCACTGAAGCGAGCTGGGACACATTTAGCCACCAAATCTACCTAAGGTGACAGTCTATTCTTTGTCCACCCTTCTCTTCTCAGAGCCAGTTTCAAACTTATTTTAAGTGTACAACAAACTTTATAAGAAAAAGTATTACCATTGTTGTACAATTTACAACAACACGCGAGTAATCATGTAACTATAAATATTGTTTTAAGATACTTTCTAATTTTTTTAAGATTAAATTAAATGAAATTAATTTCTCTTGGTCTATTATAAAACGAATTTGCAGTTAATATTTAATATGTTAATTACAAAAAAAAATCAAGGTGTAGTAAAATTAACAACACTCAACTGCTCAGCTAAGGAAGGTTAAATAGAAATAAACCATAATTATTTAAAGTTGCAGGTGTTTTGGCTCGGCTCGGCTAGGCTCGGCTAGCAGCGCCGTCCAGTGAGTTTCGAGCCGAGTCTCGTAACATCCTTTGATGTTCGTCGAAATAACGAAATTCCCTAGGTTGCTGCGAACATTCCGACGAACTCATTTATCCAACGTAAACGAGGCTCGGCTCGCTAGTCTGACTGAACGCTGTTTAAAACACTTTATCGTAATCAGTACATAATATGCGTGTAAGCCGATCGGTTATTAAGACGTGGTGCTATAGGGAAAAAAAACACTTTCAAATGCTAGTAAACTTATCTTGAAATCCTTCACAACTGCAATTTTTTTCAATAGCGACGATGATAGAATTTGACCTCACCCTCCCTTTTCCTATTATCACACCCCAACCCCCAAGGATTTTCAAAAGTTATCATGTCTGCCAACGAAACAGTGCAAATGGTCCCTAATCGAATTAAAGTTCTGGAGGAAATATTCTATTAAAATTTCCCGACAGTGTGTGTGAGTTTAGTTCAACGGATCCGACGATGGTCCAGGAGTAACTATGATGATGATTGCTATATTTAACCGCTGTTATCAATCAAAAATCAAAAGTACGGACGGCTCCTTTCTAATTAATTCTAACCCCCTCATAAGTCGTACTTGGCGGGTGTCGATAAGAGGGGGTGGGGGGAGGGGGAGGGAGCAGCCTGTACCAATTTTGGCATTGTGTGGTGTTGGCAGGCGTGCTTCCTCCCTTTCCACGACAGCTTCCGGAGAAACCCAGAGGACCGGATGGAGCAACGGTGGCCAACCTGTGGAGACCCGTGTAGGCGATAGGGCGCGATGAATCCACTGGCGTGAAAACAAAAATATATTACCCACCGAGGATATCTTTGAACCCACTAATTCCTCAACTTACACGAATTCAATCTACGTGGGATGTTAGATACTTGGTTGCGGTACTTCGATTTAAGACTAGCAACTCCATCTATCAATTGAAACTTTAATCATTGTAGATGGTGTTTAATTTTCTAATTTTCATATAAAGAGCCTTTTAGAAAATACAAACAAATTTTTTGTGGTCAGTATTGATTAACATTTTACTTTATTACTAATGAGAAAAATGAAACTTTTCAAATATCCTGGGTAGACACTATCAGCTGTGCGTCTCTTTACCTAAGTCCAGTTTTTATAGAAAGAACCTTATCTGAAAGCTATAAAAGTCACTATATCTACTTTCACGTATCCATACGTCAATCCATGTGATCTGTAGTTGTCAGTTTTAATATATATTATATATATCTTACATATATACATATATATATATGTGATCTGCAGTTGCCAGTTTTAATATATGTATATATATATATATATATATATATAAAATGACAGCTAAGATCACATATATATCATATATCACATATATAGTACATATATATCATATATATATTACATACATATATATTAAAACTGACAACTACAGATCATATATATATCTTATAAATATATATCATATATATATATATATATATATATAAACTTACAACTACAGATCGCATGGATCTACGTATGGAAACGTGAAAGTAGATCTAGTGACTTTTAAAGCTTTAAGATAAGGTTCTTTCTATAAAAGCTGGGCTTTGGTAAACAGACGCACAGCTGAGTGTCCTCCTTGGATATTTAAAATGTTTCATTTTTTTTCATAAGGAAAACTTATTTTAACTTCAAACAAACGCACATGTAAAATTAAAGATTGAATCGTATTTAAGAACCACCTTACTTATGCGGGTTTTCAACTTGATCAGAAAACCTAGGAATGAATTAACTGCTTAAGTCGAGGACTTGCGTAAATTTGCTTCCTCCTACTCCGTCATGGTTGTTCTTAAATTTTAACTGATGGGTAAGTGGTGGGGATGATAGTAAAGAGGAAGGAAACCCGCATTTTATTACAGAGGAAAAGAGATAAATAGAGCGAAAAGATAGAAAATTTAAGGGGGAAAACCACCTCGGTACATTCGGTCGGGATTCTAACCCCGACCTCCCCTTTACAGGCAAACCAGACTAGACAAGCTTTGACGTTCAATCTGCGTGCTCATCGATGAAGAGCCATTTTCATTTACGACGTTATTTTATTCATGGGTTTGAAGGATTTATAGCAAAATAAGTTAACGGTCAGGATATGTAAAGTCGTTTTGTTTGTCATCGTGTTTGTTACGTAATTAGCTGGCAAAATAACCAAGGTCAAATAGTCGGAAACGTGTGCATAAGGGAAATCCCATTTTCCACAGTGACTGCTTCTGTCAAACGACGCCTGGAGAGACCGTTGCACTTTTTTTTCAAATCATCATTGTTGTTGTAAATACAAAAGACTAGGAAATGATAAACGTGATTAATATTTAATGTGTTCACCCGTGTGATGTGGATGATAAGGGGAAGAATTTCCGTCTACGTTAAAAAAAGAGCATAAAAATGTAATACATGGTAAGTCTACAGCAGTTTACTGTGAAGTGGGTGAAGGGGCAATTTTGTATTCAGAATTTTTTATTTTTTTCGAAAGACTACGTAGCCAAGACATAACTTAGTATATCTTGTATCTGAACTTTATCTTAATACCTGTTCGGGACGTCCTTATATTTACTCTAGTAGGGTACTTATATGAAAGGTAAGCATTCAGGGGGAAATGCACCCACGTATGCTTGAAACTAGGTTGAGAATCATGGGGAATGGTGAGGGGGTGGGGGAACCACCCTTGCTACCATCTGTTTGAGATTACCCTACACTTGAAAACCAGATAATACCAGGTTCACTACTATAATATTATTATATACAAGATGTACTGTGACATGTGGGACCTACTTCAGTGGTAGACAGTAGACACAAAATCAATATAAAAACGGTGTATACAAACATGTGTTCCATTTGATCTTGTTTAAAAGTTACAACCAAGAGATTCCACTAAACTCTGTATATATCATATTCAATATCTCTCGACCTGTTGTCTAGGTACGGTCTATGGGTTATTGCAAACACCTGGGTTTTTTTTAAAGACATTACTGCAGGCCTCCATTCAGGCCAAAGGTAGCCATTTTGAGCACTTTAAATGATGTTAAGCGGCTTTTCGTAACCGGAGTAGAAGCATGACTATAACTTGGAAACAAGGTCAAATAGGACACATCTTTTTCCATTGATTTTATGTCTCTTGTTCACCGTTCAAGTGGGCCTCACATGTTACGGTACACCCAGTAAATAGGTACGTATAAACAGGATGTGTGGGTTTCTGTGGGAAGTAACTGAGGTGTGGATAGTATACCTCAAAACAACAAAAGGTCCTTATGAAAAGGTTTTTCTTTATCTAAATGATTTTTCACTCTCCCTCCACGCAAATGTGGATTCACTTCCTCTAAACTCAACCTTCCCAATTCCTAATCCATTAGCGTATTTAGTACTTAAGCGTATAAACCGAACGGGTAGTAAGACGCGGTGCTAAATAAAATTTAAAAAAATGTGTCCTATGTTCGATGGTTATCGAGCTACCGACCCATCTCACTGTGTCCGCTGTTGGTAGTCGATATACCCCAGTTTGTGTACAAAGTACGAACGTGAAGTGTGTTTTATATATAGTCTATATTTAGCACCGCGTCTTACTACCCGTTCGGGTTATACGCTTAAGTACTAATTACGCTAATGGATTAGGAATTGGGAAGGTTTAATTAGAGGAAGTGAACCCGCATTTGCGTGGAGGGAGAGTGGAAAACCATTTAGGAAAAACCACCCCAGTTCACCCGACCGAGATTCGAATCTCGATCTCCCCGTCCTCAGCAGTCGAGCTCAACACGACTAGCGCGTTAGCCAACTACGCCACCGAGGCGGGTAAGTGTGTGTTGCTAGGCCCATTTCACTGTTGACATCCAACGTACGTCGGACAGCAAAGCACTACAGATACTAATGGCTGAAGCCAATGCAGTGTGTGTCTGCTCATAAGACACTGTGATCACGGAGGCTTATTCCAATCGCCAAATGGTGGACCTATATCCAATGTACAGTGTGATGCTGGGACAGCGACTCGTCTGTACGTGGAACGCTTTCCGAATTGTTTTCCGTCAAATAAGAAGACGTTTAAGAGAATCGATGAGAGGTTGAGAGCTAATGGTTCATTCAGTAATCGTAATAGACACGTTGGTCGACCCCACCGAACGCGAACTGTGGCTTCGAAGGATCGTGTTCTTACATTGATGAGATTCCTGGTGACAGTACCCTATGAATAGTGACAGAAGAAGGCGTGGAGTATCGGAGTACTTGGTAAATTCTACGGGAACTTCTTCGCTCCGTATGACACTAGGCACTTTGTAGCATTTGTGTTGTTTACTGATGAGGCGGGTCTCACGAGGGAGTGTAAAATCATCACTGGGCTGCCAAGAATTCACACACCGCTGTGCACTTACGCCACAAGCAACGCTTTAACGGTGTGATTTGCCACAACGTGTCAGACGCGAATTAGAACCGCGCGCGTCAGACACCTGCGGTTCACGCGAATATATGTTTTCCTACAAAGCGACTGACGCGTTTGAAATACCATAACATTTTTCAGCCGAGACCGTTTTTGTTTGCCATTAAATGTCTGATTATTAATTTTAATAATTAGCTTTTAGTATTAATAAAATTGAGCTGACAGTTTTATCTTAGCCTTGTGTTGTTCGCCAAAACAATTCTTGAAAAGAGCAATGAAAAACGGTTTAAAAGTTTACTATTAGTTCGTAGAATGACGGAAATATTTTTGTAACATAAGTTAAGGACATACTTGTAGAAAGTAAAAAATTAGGATTAGTTAATTCATATTAAAGAATATTTTATTTTACAGTAACGAGTAAAAGAGAATGCAACATGTCACACGAATTTATAGCCGTGTGAGCATTCGCGTCTATACTGCTTCCAGAGGAGTGCTCGCGTGTATACTGCTTCCAGAGGAGTGCTCGCGTGTATACTGCTTCCAGAGGAATGCTCGCGTCTATACTGCTTCCAGAGAAGTGCTCGCGTCTATACTGCTTCCAGAGAAGTGCGTGCGTGTATACTACTTCCAGAGGAGTGCTCGTGTCCGACGCTATCGGTTGTGGTGTAACGCGCGTGCTAGCCGCGGGCTACCAAAACGACATAATTTAAAAAACACAAGAAGGAGTACATCGCGTCTGACGCGTTGTAGCAAATCCCACCTTAACACGCCAATCTTTCTATATCTTCTGCATCAACAACTAAATATGCTACTCGAGGTTTGCCTCGTTGGATCTTGCACATCGCAAGGGGTCCGTGCACATTTCAGTAGAGTGGTCAAAACCTATCTGAATGAGCAGTTCCCGCAAAAAAATGGCCTGCACGCTTCCCTGCTCTCGATCAATTAATTATTGGACTATTACCTGTAGAGACGTCTCAAGGCTATTGTTTACTCAGCACCCGTTACGGACATTGTAATGTTTCACCAGCGTGTGGAACAAGGCTGTCAGCAGATCCGTGGAACACCAAAGGTGTTTGAATGTGTCGATCAATGAGGCGGTGTGGGCAGGTGGACATTTTGAGCACCTCTTGTAGGTGACGTAATATGGCTGCTGCCATACAGGCAGAGTGCTCCAAATACACGGACAGGGGTTTGTGTATCATGTAGGGCTATTAACAATTCCAGCAGAAACTTAGGTGGCCTTTATTATCTCGGGAACCATCGAACATAGTGCAAATGTTTATAAGGACTTTTTATGTTGTTTTTAGGTCTGCTATCCACACCCTGCCTATTTCCCACATACATCTATAAACTGTGTGTGTGTTTTGCGGTCTAGTAGCTGTTCTAAAAATGATTATAAATTAAAATACGTCATAATTAGTGAGATAGTATATCCAAATGTTCTTCTTAATTTGAAATGTTTCAAATATGCGAAGGTTATTGTGAGTGATAAAGTCGAAGCGAAAGAGATTTGTTTTTGAACTCGATATTTCAAAGATTCACACACCTCTAATAATCTAATAGACCCCGACATTCAAAAGTGGCAGCATTATATATAGACCGTATTTTAGCACCGACTAGTGATAAGATTATAATTTAAACAGAGATAAACTCTGATTTGTCGACATAGCATAATATAGTGTGCTTTGTTCTTATCCAAACAGTTCTCTTTACCTAGATGTACTTAAAGGATAATTTAAAAATTAAAAACTATGATTTTTGGCAACCACCAAAACCTTAACTTCTACTTCTCTTCGCATCTTTTAAGCTTTGCTTTGACTTTGCTTTGCATTGCATGTTTCATCCTTTGCTTCAACTTCACTTCACATATAAAAAGTGGCCTTCAAACACCTCGATATAATAGTACTTATAATAAAGTATAATGTTATCAAAATTGACCGAAATGTTTATACATATGGAGCCGTCCTTAAATTAATTTCATAAGACTTTTCTACATAATTGTTGATCATCCCTCTCCACCCCCTTCCTCCCCCCTCCCCCGATCCACGTAAGGAATTGTAAGATTTTCCGTCCCTAACGTCTCTATCTCACATAATTTCTACGATTTGATAAATTAAATTATTTTAATCGAAAGCCCTTTTTGTATGTAAGGATTGGTAGGCGACTGATAACATATTTTAGAATGCTCTAATTTCAATAAAACTGGGTGTAACATATCATAAATAAATTAAATATTAGTGAAATTTTATAATTTTAATATGGGTAGTTATTTTCTGACGTTTTTTTTTAGATTTGGTCTCATTGTAAATATTGATTAAAAAATCCTTAGGTAAGATAAATTTTGAATTCTGACCCCTCGTAATAAATAGTAAGAATATACTTAAACCTATCCTTCCCCCCAAAATCCTTTACGTAATTTAAGGACGGCCCCTAAACTTCCTACCACCAGAAGAATCCTAACTATAGATCCTTTTCACCAACGTTAACCTCTTATTTGTGTTACCCTTTTGGGTGACCTGGTGGTCTAGGGGTAGGGTGTCAGACTTCTGTGCTGGGGGTCCGGGGTTCAATCTTCGGTCCCGACACAGATTTATCTGATTACCAAATCCTTCCTTCACCTCTGACAAGACGTGTATTAATCACAACTTGTGAATGTGTGGAATGCCAGGCCTCCGCCGTGGTTCGGATCCCATGTTAAACTGTAGGTCCTCCATTCATCTCACATTCACCCTACCATTACACATTAGCGTAAGTGCGTACAACCCGAACGGGTAGTAATAATAATAATTATTATTATTACCCTGCCCGGCCCGTTTCATCAATCCGGTGCGTTTCCCGCAGAAGGAAGACGCCGAAGGGTGACCGGATGGTGAAGGTACAAGACGACGACATGCAGGCTCAGGCCTCTGGTGGTGCCTCCACCGCCCCCACCAGCGGGACGCAGCCGCCCCCAACCGCTGCCGCGCGGCATAGTCGGAACGGTAAGAAACGAGTGCCCACGCACCTAACACGCCAACTGAACGGATACTTTAGTTCAGCGTCTTGCCTGTTTGAAGTTCCATATTTGTGACATAGTGGCAAGTTGAGATAGACCTTCCAATAATAATAATAATAATAATAATAATAATAATAATAGCGTGCCTGGGGATCTTTAGCTAAGTTGGCGAAAAGTTTAGTCAATACTAATGTACCGTTTCCCAGGGGACGTCCGAATGTACTATTAACACATCCTTTTTTCGTGGAAGTTCTTTCTTTGTCCGATGAGATTGGTCAAGCCAATGAAGATCTTAACTTAACTTCCTAACTAACCAAACCCTGATGAGAATTAGTTCCCTTTCGAGAAAAAAAAGTCCCCGATATCGGCTGGGAATTGAACCCGGGACACAGGGTTCGCTGATCACTCTACCACGAGGTTGGTTGGAACCTCACACCTTAACGTATTAACGTTTTATTCGGTGAGTTTAAATAACATTGAAACAAACTCTAATTCTAAAAATCATTGTCACAAAATTAATTTGTTGATCTTAAAGAAGTTATTTTGTAAACTTACTTTATTTAAAATCTTATACAGCTCAGCTCAGCTCTTTGGTCTATTCACGAAAATGACCTCTACGAATCTTCCTGCCAGGATGTATATTAAAAATGTCTGAAGAAACATATGTTTATCTAAAATAGGTAGCGAGAAAAAAAAGCATCTTCAATCTCGTTTCATTGCTTCTCAGGCGCAAAAAATTGCGCGAGTGTGTTTTTCTCGTCAGTGGCAGAGAGGAATTGCTATCGGAAGATAAACACGATGTCTTGCATAGTGAAATACTTACCTTTTACCCTTTATTTCATGCCTTGTTGTGTGTGATAGCGCGAAGAGTGTTTTGGTACGCCAAACTAGAACGCAAACCTGTTTTAAAAATAACTTCGGAATCACCATCTAATGTGATCAAAATTAATCGGGAAGAATGGAAAAAATAGAGCTGGAAAACCTTGAAAAGTTAGGGAATTTTATAATAAAAGTTTTGTAGCTTTCCTTTAGTTTGTAAGTCGTGTGTCTATATATTAAGTTGGTTCAAAGTGTATACGTTAAATAACTTCCCAATAAATATTCCAGCTCAAGAGTTATGGTACAGATAAGAATGTGTGAGTTATTTCACTCTCTTCATCCTGTCCACTTCGTTTAGAGGGTTTAACTGACTAATAGACAGGTAAGCATTAAAGGTGCGGCTGAAGGGACCGCAAGTATTTTTACATTTTTTATATAATTGAAATTGTTTGGCCAAAATAAATCGAATATTTCTTCATTAGCAACATAGAGTTTGGTTTTATGCACATGCTGATATTGACAGATCTTGAATATCTGTCAAGGGTGCCCTGGATTTTTGTCAAAACCTTTTAAATAAAGAGAAAAAGTTTTGACAAAATTCCAGGACACCCTTGACAGATATTTAAGATCTGTTGATATTAACATGTGCAGAAAACTAAACTCCGTGTTGCTACTGGAGATATCTTTGATTTATTTTGGCAAAAAAAAATGTAATGGTATAACAACTGTAAAATTACTCGTTCTCCCTTCTGACGCACCTTAAGCTTTGTCATAAAAACAGAGAGAAATTCACATAGAGGCACACGCCCATTCCATTCTCTCAGAGTTCAAGAGTTTGTCTTGTTTAACTCGTCGACGCTAATTTAATAACACAAGGTTATGAAGGTGAATTTTAAGCAAAATACCCGAGAAATAATCTCTTGCAGGTAAGCATCATCCACCCCCAGGGGTGGTGACTCTGGGAGGCGGCCACTTCCATCACGTTCACCACCACCACCACTGGTCGTTCCCCGCCTCCAACCTTGCCAACACCGCCACCGCTGCGACGCCGGGTACCGTGCCCGCCACCTTCCACTTTGGACCCGGGTTCGAACCTCAGTTGTACCCGCCCGCCGGGAGTGGTGGTGCCTCCTCCACCGCCTCCTCGCCTCAGCACGACCCGCAGCAGCACGTGGTGCACTTTCACGTCAACCCGGGGGTCACCGTCAGCTTCCAGATGGGCGACCACGTGCAGGTCATCAAAGGTAGGGAGGTGCCCAAACCCTTTTATTCTGACGTGGTCGGGCGTAGTGTACTCTTTTGATCTCTTGAAGTGTTTATGTTGGCCCTTCACTAACCAAGTGTTCATTTGTTTTCATCCGTATTAAATATACTTCGTCCACACAACACGTTTTCATTCGTAGTAAATACAGTTCGTTCACTCAAAACCTTTTTCATTCGTAGTAAATATAGATCGTTCACTCAACACCTCTTCATTCGTAGTAAATATGGATCATTCATTCAACACCATTTAATTCGTTTGAAATATAGTTCGTTCACCCAACACCTTTTCATTTGTTGGAAATATAGTTTTGCTCACTCAACACCTTTTTATTCTTAGTAAATATAGTTCGTTCACTCAACGCTTGTTCATTCGTAATAAGTATAGTTCGTTCACTTAAAGCTTGTTTATTCGTAATAAGTATAGCAGGTTCTGTCAATACTTGTTCATTCGTAGTAGCTATAGTTCGTTCTGTTAACGCTTGTTCATTTGTAATAACTATATTTCGTTCACTCAACGCTTGTACATTAATACTACGCCAAATTTGACCATTTATTTTATAAAACAATCTCATGGTCGTGTGAGTGCATGTTAAGATGTTGATGTTATTATGGTTTCTGTTGATGCATAAAATATAGAAAATAATCACAGAGGGGAAATAAATACAAATACTGAAGCTATCAAACCTTATCATGAAGCATAGGCAGAGGCTAGCAATTTCTATAATAAAAGAACACATTTGACTTAAGTAAAAGATATGAAACAGAAACAGCTGAATTTAAAATTCCTTTAGTTTGGTCACTTTATTCCAAATATTAGATTTTCACAATGAGGGAAAAACAAAACTGGTTCACCATTCTCTGAAGAATCAACTGTCCATCCAATTTTACAACATTGGGGGGCATAAAAAGATAATAAGGCTCTAGAATACTGGGTGCCTAAAGGTTCCTTGGCTTTCCAGATCAAAGATTTACTTCAGTAACTCCATGTCTATACACACACACAAACCCAACAAACATTGAGTGAGTTGAATTGACACACTTGTATAAAATCGTGACTTTACTTGACAATTGTCTTTATTTAATATTTAAATTTTTACAGTGGCTATTTATTCCATCACACGAACATGTGACTTGCAGAGGTGTAACTACCATAGACAATAGAGTAGTGTTTTATTGTGTCTCTTCACTCCTTACCCCTTTATCCCTAACTCTCTCGTTTTAAACAACCTTTTGTCATTGCATGCCAATACTATAACGTTCCTTTTTACGGATAATTTCTTGTAGCAATACTTTAGAACAGTTTCGAACAAAACTAAAAAAAAAAAAAATTTATTATCTCCTGCGATAGTATTAAGAACTATAAAAATGAAAAAAAAAATGTTATAAAAGTGTGTCTGTAAAGCAGAGCGCTTATCCATAGTCCTCCTTTCGAGAGCCGCCACTGCTTCAGACTTTAAAAGCGTGCTTTGCCTTTTCACAAAGACACAATAAAAGACAAATTATATAGTCCGACCGCAATAGAATATTTTAGAACATACAAAATAAATTAAGTTTAGGCCTAGATAGTGTTGTCAAAAGATGGCTCACTGCATTTATTATAAATCTGTCAAAATTGACACCATGTGTCAAATGTGACTTCTGCTGTTAAATTGGATCAAGTGTATCATTTGTAACCAGTCAGTGTTCATTTCTACATCCATTCAACTATACATTCCAATTTTCGTAGGAACAGCTTTATAATACAGGTAATAAGGTTACATACCCTTGCAGTCAAGCAATGTGTTTTGCAGCTGTCACTTTTGATGGGTATTATCAATACTTATACTAATTTACTATATTATTAGAATTATATTTTAACTGTTGACAGCAAAAAATATATTTGTATTTTCCAAAAGCTTACTTCTCCCAGAATCCTAATACTCTTGTACAATTGTCTCTCGATTATCTTGGGTGGTAAGGAAGAAAAGAATATCCCGGATTAAAAAACTCCTGATAAACCCGATGATGCTCTTTGCCTTAAAAGTAAACACTGAATAAACACGCCAGAATAATATTGAGTCATTATTTTTAATTTTAAACAGATGTTGCCACTTTCACTCTATGGCATGTTCGCAATTTCGTCTTTCATTGAAATTATATTAAATGATTAAAAATTATCACCCCGAATAATTACTCGCTAGTCTGCTGTATTTTTCTATTTTTGGGTTCCTGGACTTTATTGATAATAGTGTGACGTTCCTTGGTAACCTACCTCCATCCCCGCTGACCTCAAACCCTCATTGACCACCAACCCCTGGCTAGTCGCTTTGTGTGTGTCAACTGTTTGACTTTGTGGGCGTTTGATTGTCTTTTGTTTGGCAAGTCTCGCAGCCTCCATGTTATAAGTCACCTACCTCTGTCACTGATGGCTATCAGCAGGGGGGTGGTTTGTAATCTCTATAAACCACGATTATCTCGTGACTGAAGTCAGGGACTTAGTTGATTCCTCTGATCTACTCGCATACTGACCTTATTTCGAATTATTCGAGAGGGATAAGAGGGGGGGGGGGAGGGGTGAGGTTCAAAACAGTATCATCTGAAATGTCCGTGTCGTGAGAGAAACAAGTATTTCCTAGTGAACCAATCACTTGGTTTGGATGTTTGTCCTGAGACTATAACAGCAATTTTCAACCTTTTTAAACTTGCGACGCACTAGAAAAAATTATCGAAAATTGTCAAATCACACCATTACTTTTCTAAAAAGATATTTTATAATAAAAACGAGTGTGAAGATTGTGTTGAAAAGTTCAATAGCTAAAATTTTAGTAATTTTCTTATTTAAAAAAAAATACTGATCATGGATTTAAAAAAAGATTAAATTTTCTTTCTCAAATTTGTTCTCGCTTCTTTTTAAACTTCCTCCAAACTCCTGCGGCACATCTTCTCACCCTTCCGGGTATTCCGCGACACACTGTTTGAAAAACGCTTTAGGCCAAAATTTTATTTATACGGTATCTAAGCTATATAATGTTAATGTTATGTACAAAATTGATACAGAAAAATGAGTATGATTTATTTTTATTACAGGAAAATCACAATATATAACATTTTCTGTCTCAAAACTTCAAATATAAATACAATCTACCACTTTCAACAGTAAAAATCTTAATCTAGTTTACAAAAATCTCCAAGCAACGTAAAACAATTTTTTCCAATGCCAACTTGAGTTCTGTCTCTAACAGTTAATTTCTCTTTACTAATTATTAAATGTTTATGCTTTTTATGTGAATATACAGCTCAAGGACCCCCTGCCTCGCCTCCATTTTACTATACACCTCATTGCACTTATATGGTAAATACGTTCACCGATTAACGTAAATTATTTATAGATCTGTACGACTACGTTCAATTTTTATAAATGGTTTTATTAATTAACAGTTTGGGAGGCCATAAAACTGTCATTTATATCAAGAGAATAAATTGTATTTTCTTATGTCAAGGATGACCTGGTTTTCTAGGAGTAAGGTGTCAGACTTCTGTGTTGTGGGTAGGAGGGTTCAATCCTCTGTCCTGGAACAGATTTATCTGATTGCCAAACCCTTCCTTCACCTCTGACAAGACGTGTATTAATCACAACTTGTGAGTGTGTGAAATTCCAGTCCTCCACCGTGGTTCGGATCCCACGTTAAACTTTAGATCCTCCATTTCATCCCACAATAACCCTACCGTTACACATTAGCGTACGTGCGTATAACCCAAACGGGTAGTAAGACGTGGTGCTAAAAAAAATAATAAGGGGTTCACAACACAAATTATATTGCAATTTGTATTCTCCGCCTCCCTTGTTTGTTCTCCTACTGCTGAACAGCTACTCCTTCACCCAGTAACATTGTAAACCCGTTGGAGTGCTGTTGCCCATTGTTAAACTTTCCTGAAACTTGTGAACCCATTAGTTTATTTTAATTTATTTTTCAGCAAATTTAAAAAAACATACAATTTTTTTTAAGTAGACTCTATTTTCCATAATAGTATTATTTAATAATTATTAATGAAACAAGTCTTTTGTGCTACCGGTGTTGCACGGTTTGAGTAATAAATTCCTCCGACAACAACCGCGCAAACGACGAAATAGGAATGGACGAACTGAAAACCGGAAACAGTAGGACTTGCGCTCCTGCGCAGTTGAGACGTGTGTGTAAGCGCAGTAGTGCAGCAGTGTTCGAATTGGTTGATATATTACGGTGTATTCAAACGCCGCGTGTCATATATTTTGTACTTGTATCAATTTGCAGATAATCGGAAAAAAACTGCGAGTCCATTGTTAAACATTTTCACAGCTCATCACTCTTATAAACCCACTTGATATCTGGGCATTAATGAATTTCTTCAGGAAAAATCTAGCTATAGCTCATTCAGGTTAGGAAAGGTGGTAGGTTACAGCTAGCAGAAGATTATTGGGCTGAAAGTATCTAACGTCAATCTATTCGGAAATGATTATAATTTGTTTAGTAATACTGTAGGCTATTATCAGTTTAAAAAAGTGTTATCTTACAATTATAATAATAATACTTTTATAAGGATGACTGTTTAGTTTGCGTTTTCATAACTTATTTAAAGAACAAAATACAACTTATGTTTGTTCTTATATGGTTGTTGAAACAAGAGATATAATGCATGAAATAATAAGTTTAAAATCATTATATTCACGCTTTTATCTTGTTATAACTGGACACTAAAATAAAAATAAAATATTTTTTATAACTCATTGAGAGAGAGATACAAAATATTAGGTTCAAAATAAAACGTCTTTATTTTGTAAACAGTGCATGACCGTAAACAAAGGCGGCTTGTATGACGTCATCAACTGCCCTTGTTTCATCTAATTCGCCATTTTAATTTACGAAGTGAAGAAGGGAACGTAGCATTTTAGAAGCTCTCGTTTGAAAAACATTTTCAAGTGAACCATATACACACACACACACAAACACATCCAACCAGCTATTTTCATAAATTTGTGTTTCATAAATGTAAAAAATGTTGAGAAATTTAAAAAAAAGTAAAATAAATTGTTTGCTGTTAAAGTTTTGACTGCAAACAACTCAACACATGGTCTTGCAGATCATATGGCATGGCGAATGGATACATGATAATTTTTCCTACCACCCTTCCCACCACATATGAGCTATAGTGTGGGTAGGGAGCGCTCAGGTAACAAGATAGGGGGAAAGGGAAAATGCAACGCGCCCACTCTAAATCCACATATAGTAAGTAGATAGCTTTTTTTAGCTGTATGTATTTAGTGCTTTATTTCTTGCTGCCCTTTCTGACCATATTGTAAGCTTTTTTGTGTGTGTGTTTTTTTTTCTTCATCACCGACTTTATTATGATTAGTGCTGTGTATTGTCGCGTTGACATCAAAATCCCATTAGTAGCAAGTATGGTTATAAATCATCCCTATGCTTCCTCCGATATGGGAGAAACACGGACATAAAGGTGTCTACACATTAGGTTTCACACTCGTTAGGTTGGCCATTTGTTACGAGTGTGTACAGAAGTAATCGTGTAAGACTTATTATTGTTTTATTGTATTAAACGAAATAAGGCCCGATGTTTTTGGTTTCACATCCAGCCTGGGTCGATGGATTTTTCTCTAGCGATAAAAATTCGTAGCACAATTTCCTTCGGGGGGGATGTAAAGCTGTCGGTTCCATGTCGATTGTCACGTGTAAAATAGCTTTGGAAGGGGAGTGGAAATACCTATCTCGGCCAAATTGGTAGGCCCTTTCACGCTCGCTCAAAGAAATTCTCAAGTGTTGATATAATCACTCGGTTCATAAAGTGCACGTTAAATATCTCAAATAAATCAATAAAAATAAATTACGTACTGACACTTAGCTCTCTGTGTGGTCGAATTCTCTTAGCCAGCGTCATTTTCACTATAGACTGAGACTGCAAATTACGGGGAGATCGGGGTTCGAATTCCGGTTGGGTCTACCGGGGGTGGTTTTTCATAAATGGTTTCCCACTTTCCTTCCACGCAAATTTGGGTAGATCACCTCTAAAATGTTTTCTTCCTCATCGCTACTTCATTGAAATAATTATCATAAGCTATATGCGTATGACCTGAACATGTAGTAAGACTCGATGGTAAAAAATATAATATATATATTTGTATCATTATTATTATTAGCACCGCGTCTTACTACCCGTTCGGGTTATACGCACTTACGCTAATGTGTAATGTTAGGGTGATTGCGAGATAAAATGGAGGACCTACAGTTTAACGTGGAATCCGAACCACGGTGGAGGCCTGGCATTCCCCACATTCACAAGATGTATTGTTAGAGGTGAAGGAAGGGTTTGGTAATCAGATAAATCTGTGCCGGGACCGAGGATAGAACCCCGGCCGTCAGCACAGAAGTCTGACACCTTACCCCTAGACCACCAGGTCACCGACTATTTGTATCAAAAGTGATTGCCAATCACATGACTTGACGTATAAATACGTGAAGTTGTAATAGTTAATTTTTTAGCCGTCAGAGAAGATCCTTCCTATGAAAATTGAACTTAAATAAAATAAGCCGTGATTCACACACACACGCACACAAAATATTCGTGTTCAAGGCTACTGCTAAATGCCTTGCATTCCGAATTCCAGAAGTAACACGCACTAACTTTGCCTCAAGAAATATTGCATTCTTTCGCTCATCTAAATTATTGTTTGCAAATATATAAAATAATATATATGTTTATTTATTTTGCTCTGAAAGGTCAAATTTAATATACTGTATGCGTGTTTATAAAATTAATTCTAGTAATATCTTTTAATCTATTTTCCATTGGATACTCATCTCCTTGCAAGGTAAGATTAAATAGGTTGAACAAGTTTCACTTTAGAAAGTAACATTTGTTTATTAACTTTGAAAAACTATTCTACTGCTAAATAGGAATGCCTTTAATATTTTTTAAATATATATTTGAAAGGGGAAGTTAAAGGGGCCCTAGGATGGGAGTATTTTCTCTCCATCTGCACCATCTTTTCCCCATCAATATTTGAAAACACTTACACAGGTCAACTTTCAATACCTTTAATAAAAAAATTAAAAATTTAATATAGTAAATTTTTCAATACACCCTTCACTTTTTAAATCCATAAAACTACTGTGGATCCACGGTCTAAGGCGTCACCTATTAGTGACGGGGAGAATGAGTTTCGAATCACTGTCGGGTGTTTTGATGTTGTTTTTCCTAAATGGTTTCCCACTCTTCTTTCACGCAAATGCAGATACACGTCCTTTAAAATGATTAATTCCTCATCCCAATCACATTAGAGTAATTATCATATATGTGAAGAACCCGAACAGGTAGTAAGACGTGCTGATTAAAAAAACTGTGAATCTAGACTTTATAGGATCCTTGATCGATCACAAATTGGGCCTTAAAAATTGTTTTATTGTTCAGTTTTGTTTTAAAACACTTTTTTTTTCAATGGTGAGGAAGGGTGTAAGCGTTTTGTAATAGTTTGTATGACCTGATAGGCTACATATCAACTGGAACACTATTAACGGTTGAATTTTACTGAGGTAAAATGTAAACATACCAAGTGGGCTTAAGGCACATCCTAACCAGGTCCCTCATGTTGCACAAACTATAGAGGTTGGCTACACTGCTCATGAAACCCTTAGGTGGCGCTATCAGGAACTATAGTGGTGTAAAGTTTGTTGACATCACTGTCGACACGGAGCTATAAATAATTAAAAGTCAAAGGGGGGAATATTTAATATTTAATAATGGACACTAATGTAGGTACTATAAAGAGTTAAATCATGGAATTGAACGTTGGAACTGTATCAAAGCGAACTGTAGTGTGTGTTTTTTTAAGTTAGAGATAGAAAAATAAATTGTTGACGGTGTAATAGATCATTACCATAAACCAGAATCAAATAGTGTATTGAATCGACATAGATTAAACAATACATTAAAAGGCAGAGCAACGGAAAATCAAACTGAGAGAGACTTCATATTCTGAAAATGAAAAATGACATCTGGACACTGGAATCGAACCCGGGACCTTGGCTAGGTACGTCAATGCTCGAGAAAGACTTCTAAACTTTTACACCGTGAACTCCAACGAAACCATCAAAATTAAACATTAACAAGTTTATATAGTATGATCTTCATTTGATTCGTAAAAATATTCATCGAGCTAGGTCTATAGTATTCAATTTAATACACCTGAATTAATTAACTCAGCCCACTTATTTAACTATCATTTGTCATGCCTGAACTACCCCGAGATCTTAAGGTGCACATAGATTAGGTGGGCCGATCCGAACCGCCGAGCCTGTAACGTAACATATCCGTGTCATTGGGATGGTCTCCCGATCGGCTCGCGAGCGGTCCGAGTTTGATCCCCCTTGACGGATGTTGGTTTTTGCTACGAACTCAAAGAGATTCGTCGTTCTAGTTGGGAGGTTGTCCAGAACAGTTCGTTAACTAGTACTCATGCTCGCGAGCATGGAGAACTGGCCAGAGGAATCTGTTTTACAGTTGATAGAGTTTTATAGAAATAATAGTGTTATATTGCATCTTAAGGATAGACATTATTTTAAAAAGAACATGAAGGAAGATTTGAGGAAGGAAATCTACATTTTAGCAGGGAAAACAGAATAGGCTTACAATAAATATCATTATCACTTTGTGAGCGTCTCGTAGAAGAGAGAGATCGAAAGAGAAAAAATTCTAAAGTAACAGGAAAAGCTAAATTTAATTATGAACTACTTAATTGTTTTTAAATGTGTTAACTCATTTGCATAGGGTGTGGTTCTTAAGCATAAAATTCTAACAATTATCATCAATAATTACAGTATTGATTACGATAGAATGTTCATATATGGTACAAATACCACTCTTTATATTTAGACAGATAAAAATCTGGAACTAGGTAAATATGTTCTAATACATATTTAATTACTTATTTTCAAAATAGGTTAACTCGTTGGCGCAGGGCTTAGGTAGTAATTTAAAATTAAAATAAATAATAGATATATCATTTATTAGCATAAAATTGGTAAAAAAATATCAGATATATATGGATTTTTTGTGTTTAGGAACTGTAAAGTCACAGCTAACTTGTAATATTAACAATAAATAATAGATATTTATTAATACTAAACTGTCTTGAATTGAGATTGGACGTTGAAAACGTGTATCCATTTTGGAGATTTTTGGTCTTACTTTATTCAGAAAATTCTCAAAGTCTGTCTAATAGGCTGGAACTTTTAAGTCTCCCAGTAGTTCCGAACCAACCCGTTTTTTTATACAATTAAGTACGCCAAGGTCGTCGAGACTTCCGTTATTTTTTCAGCAGATTTGACATAATTAGCATAGTTCTACTGCACATAATTAAAACTACGGCTTCCTCGCTATAAATCATGTCCTATATGTAGTGCAGCCAATCATATACTGAACTGAAATCACTACGTCGTTTGTTCGTGGCGTGCTCGATTCGCCAATAGTTCAGTGTGTGCTTGAGGCGTGCTCGATACACGGGGATTGCCGTTGTGGACAGTAGCGTGCTCGATACACGGGGATTGCCGTTGCGGACAGTAGCGTGATCGATACACGGGGATTGCCGTTGTGGACAGTAGCGTGCTTGATACACGGGGATTGCCGCTGCGGACAGTAGCGTGATCGATACACGGGGATTGCCGTTGCGGACAGTAGCGTGCTCGATACACGGGGATTGCCGTTGTGGACAGTAGCGTGCTCGATACACGGGGATTGCCGTTGCGGACAGTAGCGTGCTCGATACACGGGGATTGCCGTTGTGGACAGTAGCGTGCTCGATACACGGGGATTGCCGTTGCGGACAGTGGCGTGCTCGATACACGGGGATTGCCGTTGTGGACAGTAGCGTGCTCGATACACGGGGATTGCCGTTGCGGACAGTAGCGTGCTCGATACACGGGGATTGCCGTTGCGGACAGTAGCGTGATCGATACACGGGGATTGCCGGTGCGGTCAGTAGCGTGCTTGATACACGGGGATTGCCGTTGTGGACAGTAGCGTGCTTTATACACGGGGAATGCCGTTGTGGACAGTAGCGTGATCGATACACGGGGATTGCCGTTGTGGACAGTAGCGTGCTCGATACACGGGGATTGCCGTTGCGGACAGTGGCGTGCTCGATACACGGGGATTGCCGCTGTGGACAGCGAGCATTACATTACAGGCTCGGTCGGCTCCCCTAATATATACACACCTTTACACAATGACGCAAAAGTTAGAACCTCGCTGTAAAGACAAATAAAGAGGAATCTTTTTACTAGTTAATGATTATGAAAATAATATTGTGATATTTTCTTTTGAGACTAATTTAAAGTTTTTATCACAATTTCAGAGTTTGTTTGTTGATGGGACCTTTAAGAGTGCGCCTAAAGTATTTCATCAAATGTTTATAATTCGTTGGATGATGAACGGTAATTTATATTCCATGTGGTTTTTGTTTACTGCTTGGGAAGTCTACCTTATGTTACTCCAAAATACTCGAGGCTGTTATCTATGAATGTTTTAAACTGAGCATGACGTTGTGTCCTCTCAGATTTTATGTATATTTCTAGAAGTATATTCATAGTGCAATTCTGGCCAAATGTCACTTCAAAATTCTGCAGATTTAACTTTGGTCAAAATTGGTTTAAAAATTTTCAAGTATTGGGCTTAAGTAGAGGGTACAGTAAAAAATATTCTAACATTAGCAACTTCTTAAAGTTTTTTTTTGTTTGCCATTTCTTGAACCAAGCCATATTGACAATGTTTTCATGGATGTTTTAGTGTCCATCCAACCCCTAGTACCTTGAGTCCAAGGTTTTACAAATTAGGCCTACGTTTTTACAAATTATTTTTTTCCTGATTGTGATTTTTCTTATCCCGTTTGCGGTTGGTCCTATCATCACCCAGCAGTGACACTAGCGAAGCCCAGTGTTGATGGACTCAAGCTGGCAAAAGGAGTGCAGAGAAACCCCCGTAAGGTTGAGTCTGTTTCTAGCTTGTCTGTGGTCTAGGCTAAAACTCATGGTTTGGCCTTAAGGTATGACCATATGACATCTAAATCTCTAGTTGACCAATAATATAGAATCAGAGGGAGGTCAGAAACACCCTTAGTACATTCGACCGGAAATCTAACCCTGACCTCGTCACCGGCAAAGCCAGGCTAGATGCGCCTTACGTTTAGTCTGTATGACCCCCGATGCGAGTGACCTAATAATTTAATACAACAATGATGAAACCCATCACGTTTGAAAACTACCTTTACCTGTTTCATATTTCACCTCATTCTTCCCGCCCCCTCTCTATCTCCTTCCCCTCCCCTTAAAAAAACAGTCTTCCAGTTCTATCTCAATTTCTATGGCTTCATTATCGCCTCACCTTCTTTCATAAACGTCCTACTCCTTCCCCATCCAATCCTTATAGCCCGCGTTGTCCCTTAGCGATACTGTAACGAGGTCACGTGACCCTCTACAGTGGCGTCCTTACCCCCTCCCCTATTCTTTTTATACCTCTCGCACAATGGAGGTTAACAAGGAAATTACATTTTATTACGACCGTAGCCTGACTCTAATTTTTTGTTGGATTCGACGGGGGGGAAAAGCGCATTAAAATATAAATATAATTATTTACTGATTGTGAAAGTCGGTTTTTATTCCATAAACTTAATTAAACGCGTGGAAACGCGTGCGAGTCTAATCTAGAACTATGGTTTATTTTATGTATTTATGTTTAAAATAATTATCATGGTTTGTAATATTGGGCTCCCTGGTCAATACTGACTATTAGCACCAGGGGACCCGTTTGGGGGGGCTGCATAATCTAAGGCGTCACTCTCGCAATAGACTGGACTGCCGATGATAATGATATCTGGTTTTGAATTCTGGTCAGGTGTAGCGAGGGTGGTTTTCCCTAAAAGTTTTTCCCAATCTCTCGCCACGCAAATGCGGGTACACTTCCTCTAAAATTCAATCTTCCTCATCTCTACTTCACTATTATATTTTAGTAGCAGTTAGCTCGGATGTGTAGTAAAATGTGGTGCATATAAATTAAAATATACCCCTTTTCAAGACGTAGGCATATGACTTAGTAATAATTATAACTACAGTAAAATGATCGATATACGTACATTAAAGTGCATTAAGTACAGTCTCACTTTCACATGAAAAACCTTATATGACAACTTTTTTTTTCATCGCGCCTTACGTTACACGCTTAATGAACTAATTACTCCAATGTTTTTAGGGATTATGAAGGTTAAATTTATAAGAAGTGTAGCCGCATTTGCGTGGAGGAGTTGATAACCATTTTGGGGGAAAAAACTTAGTTCACTTGACCGCGATTCGAACCTTGATCTCCCTGTCATTAGTAGTCTGGTCTACTGCGCGTTTGACTCTTTGGCCACCTAACCGGTCTCTATGATGATTTCCTAATAGACCTCCTATTATAAAATACACCGTATCATAACATATGTTTCGTGGCACTTACGCATCACAAACGGCCCCCATTTTTCTTTCAACAACTCGCTCCTACCGAATATTTATTGATATTGCAATTTGAGGGCTGATTATCAGCTTTTCTCTCTCTTTCAATCCCCCTCCAACCCCTAGCATATATTACCTTCTGCGCGTACGAATATGATTGGCATTGATAACGCTTCCCTTTCTCCTCTTCAGTACAAAATCCATAACTGGCAGAGGAAAAAAAGTGTCTAAGTCGATTAAATTCAACAGACGTATCATCAGCAGTAAGCATATTCTTTAGGCACCAAAAATGTTTAAGATAGCCCAGACAGACAGGCATTAAAAATATGGGCTTTAGACATTATAATAGGCACTCAAAAAAAATCACACAATAGGCAACGTAAAATTGATTTTTTTACCTACTATTGTATTTATTATCTACAACCAATTCATATTTAGCTGGTTTTTTTTAGCACTACAGCTCACTACTCGTTTAGGCTGTACACATACTATGTTTTACTAATTAAACTAATATGGGGAAGATGGAATTTAGAAGAAGTGTATCTACATTTGCGTGGAAAGAGTAAAACTCAATGTAGTAAAAAACACCTTAAGTACACAGGAATGAGATTTGAAACGCGAACTCCCCGTCATCGATTAATCGGTCGTAAGGTGGGGTCATAAAACAAAACGTTCATGTAAAGGGGCATTTCATACCAATTTAGGTAAATACATTGGCATTTCGCGAAACATATTTTTACGAACTTTTATTAAGAACATCAAAATGGCTATCAAAACATATTTTGGGTACAGGGAGAAAAAGGGTAAGCCAAATTACACACACTTTTCAGAAAAACCTTTATATCTCAAACCTAATAAGTACCTCAGAAAATATATTTTTAAATTAATTTAAATATAAGGGACCTCTTTCAACCATAATCTAAAGTGTATTAGAAATGTCTCATGATTGTCTAAAAGATGGCAGCACCAATTAATTAATTTTAAGTTAAAACTGTACTTTCTTTTTCTCCCCGGTATCTTTCATATTTAAAGTAGACTACACTGTAGCATTTTTGAATTCATAATTCATGCGCTAAATACGAGCAAAACGAAATTCAATCTCTTTTTTTTCGCTAAATTGTATTACGTGACCTTTAAATGCGAATTATGGTATATTTTGTTTATTTAAATTCAAGTTGACGATAACATTGCGATAATCACTAGCAAAGTTCCGTCAGCAAATTAAGATTATTTCCCTCAACCTAAGAACATTGGTAAAATACGTGTTTGAACCGGATATCTAAACGGGCATATTGTGACCAAATTAAGAAGAAGAAAAAGAAACAATGCCTAGGAGATAATTATTTTTAACCTTATATATTTTATTTGTTAGGTATTTAAAAAATGGGGTCGTAATTTTTCTATTTGTCGTGCTATTCATCTCTTTAATACTGAAGGGTATATATTCTGTCAGATCTAACATCGACCTATTTTATCGGTCTAAATTGACAAAGGATGATTTGAATAGAAATTTGTTGACCTGAAAACTTGTAACTGCTATTAAAATTATAAGAATTTTTATCGGAATTCTATAGGGTCACTCCCTCCGAAATCCCCCGCTCCCCCTTTCTACCTTCACACGTGTCTCTGGAACCGCTGGGGTGGGCGATACATCTTGAAACCTTACTAAAAAAAAAGTTGCCCCTTCAGTCTCCCCCCCTCCCCTCCCCTCTTCTTCCCAGATTCATTTCTGGAACTCTTTAGTTGGGTTTTATTCTTTTGAGAGAGAGAAAAAAAAATTATCATTAGCTTAGACAAAGTCTTTATTAAAAATAATAATGTTGTATTATATTTTTACCCAAAAATTGAGCAATTTGCACTCGGGTTTGCTATAAGCACTTAAAATAAAAGTTTATTTTTTACCATTTTTTAAAACCAAAAACAAATATTCTATTTACTTTTTATACCGAAATCAAATTTTTTACTTAACTTAATCCATTACCACAAGTCAGGATCTATTTAAATATAAAGAATATACTAGAGGGTACCGCCTTGGTCATGGGCGCCCATAAATGGTTGATACCTGGGACTTCACTCAGCCCATTATCATTCTGCACTATAGACTTTTTGGTTTATGTTTATAAAAAAAATTAAATCGTGGATTTGGGACTTGGCTGCAATTTCTAACAACTTTGAATCATTAATATTCGAGTTAACAGAGATAAAAATTATAAAATCTAGATTTACTTATATTCCTTCATCGCCTCTCTTTTCATTTTGTTTTGTTCAATAAATTTATGAAAAATATATTTGTTTCTTTTCACTTGGTCCAACTAAAACTAAATTCTATTTTGCTAATTTTTCATATTTTTAAAAAAAAATTACTCTTGAAACTCATATAATCAACTCATAATTATGTTCAGATGCTCTAAAATTCCCTCCCGCAAGGTTAAATTCCTGAAATTTTCCCTCGGGAAGTGTGGTGATGCCACACCTCTGGCAGATGGAACTCCAATCTGCCACCCATTTGAAAAAAAAACCACATGGTCGCCTTTGGCCCTGGTATTACTACCGCTAATCTGGATCGGAAAACTTCTAATTACCTTTTTGCCCCGTACCGTATACTTTACCGTGAGGATGGCAATGTTGACGCATGCGCACTGGCGGGCAGATGAGTGACACCTGCACGTCAACTGAACATCCATAAAACATGTTTTATCTTTACGTGGGGGTGGGTTAATGGTCTCTAGTACACAAGCTGTAACTATTGTCTAGCAAGTTTCCGTTACAAGTTACCAGAACATGCTTGCAAATTATTCTACTCTTATTTTTGGTCACGGTAACCTGGTGGTATAGGGGTAAGGTGTCGGACTTCTGTGCTGGGGGTCCGGGGTTCAATCCTCGGTCCCAGCACAGATCTATCTGATTGCCAAACCCTTCCTTCACCTCTGACTAGACATCTTGTGAATGTGGGGTATGCCAGGCCTCCACCGTGGTTTGGATTCCACGTTAAACTGTAGGTCCTCCATTTCATCTCACAATCACCCTACCATCACACATTAGCGTAAGTGCGTACAACCCGAACGGGTAGTAAGACGCGGTGCTAATAATAATAATAATATTCTTTTATTTTGGTACTAACAGTTTTATTTTAGTTCGTCTGAAGCTTTTTTTTAATCGCGTCCTACTAGCCATTTGGGTTATACGCTTATGTACTAAACACGCTAATGAGCTAGGGATGAAAAAGGTTTAATTTAAATTAAATGTACCCGCATTTGCGTGGAGAGACACAATTTAGTAAAAACCACTATCAGTACACCCAACTGGGATCGAACCTCTATTTTCCAGTCATCGGCAGTCGATTCTATTGCGAGAGTATTGCCCTAAACCATGCAACCACCGTAGCGTGTTAAAAGTCAGAAGCTCACTAATATTAAAGGTGATAATACAACTTTATGGTGTCAGGTGCGAGTGAGCTATAGCGACTGTGCGGCCGCCGCGTGTTGGTGAAGATAGTGCCAATATTTTAATATAGGGGGTTTCCTATGGTTAATACAACGAACTTTCCAACCTTTAATCTCAGTTTTCTAGATTGTAACTCTTACTTGTTTATTGAAGTAGCTCCTCATGCTTCCTTAAGAGGCTGAGTTGACCCCGTTCCAGAACAACTGCTTCATAGAAAGATTTGGAAGCGCTGGGGATCGAACCCGGAACCATTGGATCTGTATCCAAGAACTTGAACCATTCGACCACACAGGCTGTCTATTAAGTGTGTTCAAGCGGGTTTTAAATTACTGTTAAAACATTTTATGCTATACACTTTCTGGTTTGACACAATATTTGTTTTAAAATTAACATTTATTATAGAACAGTGGTATTCAACCTGGGGGTACGTGAACACATCTTAAGGAATACGTAAAAAAAAAGTTGAATACCACTGCTCTAGAATCTTTTTACTGCTATATTTTTACTAACGTGTCAACGAATTATTTGTAAAATCTCAATCAACTTCAATTTAAACACATCACAGTTTTTTTTTCATAAATCAAAATGTATTTAATGTTCACGAAAAATGATTATTTTAGAAAATTATTTATAAATCATTATAGTATGCTTAAAAATAGTGTTTAAGCAAAAAAATATCATTTTTAAAATTTTTTAAAATAATTTAAGTTTTGTTTGTCCTCAACAAAATAAATGGTGTATATTTTATGAATATCATGCTGAAAACTTTCAACGGGTTTTAATCAAATGTAGTTTTGCCCTGATTAAAGCAAACACAGGAAATGTCAAACTTTTTTTTTTTTTTCATTTTCTAAACAATACTTGTTTCGAAATAAATTATTCAAACGAAGTGGCTTTTTTTTTTATCAAAATGCTCAAACAAAACACGCAACAAATGAAACGGCTCTTTATTTTTACAGTAAAGTTAATTATTATCAATCATTGTATTATTTTAATCTCTCCACTATATAATTAACGTTTCCCTACCAGGTTTGGTCGCGTGGTTAGTGTGGTGAACTCTGATCAAGGACCAGGCTTTCGAGAGCGTGGAGTAAAAATATTACGTTTGATCTCTTAAAATAATATCATCTTTAGCAAATGCAGTTTTATTAATAAATATGATTTGGTCTCAATTAGAATAAAATTTCCGCACCCGAATTGATGGCTGTGCGGACTAAGGTATTAGGCTCGCCTTCGACTTAATGTCCTGGGACGTGGAGGCAAAGTTCAAACCTCGGCAAAGTCCACTAGGGTCTTAAGTCTCACATCTGATCCATCCCTTTGGATTTCTTTGTCTCTTTCCACGTTAATGCGACTACATTTCATCCTTACCCTAGAGCATCGATCAAGCCGATAAATCCCGCGTAACTGGTTGCAGGTTCTAAAGCGTCATTCTCGCAATAGAGTGGATTGCCGATGATGGGGAGATCGGGTTCGAATTACGGTCAGGTGTTATTTTTCCAAAATAGTTTCTCACCATACTTTTTACAAATGTGAGTATATTTCCTCTAAATTCTACCTATTTCATCCCTACCCCATAAATGTAAATATGGCTGGTAGGCCGAACGGGTAATAAGACTCGATGCAGGCACAAAAAAAAATCATTTAAATAACTTGTGCTGCTCAAGAACACAAAAGAAAAGTTCTAAAGCCCCTTAAAAAGCTATAACTAAGACTATACTTGAATCACATCAAAACATTTTTCTCCCACAAGAAATATAGGCCTAACTAATTGTGTGCAATTTCATATAAATCTACACATAATGTATAGTTTAAATTTAAAGTGAAAATGTCACGTTTATCGTTAAAAGTCTTATGATCCGCTTTGTATTGCCATTTGCTCTTATTCGTCGACGTTTTCAAATTTAATTTGAATACCGACGTCGTATTGACGGAGCCCCCTCCCTCCACCCCACCGTCCTATCTTCCCTCCCCTAGCATTGCCAATATCCGCTTTCTAAACATCTGTAGGGAGTCTGCATAAACGACTGATAACTTCGTTTGGCTGTTGGAAGCGAATCGTCGCCGTCTGTCTGTTCTCGGCGAAATGATTTGAGGAATGGAAAACGTTGGTATAATAGAACAGAAAGGTTGCTTTAAAAAGCATCTCTGTATCGCATTGAAGGATTGACTGAAATTTCAAGAACGTGATTCACTGACGTAAAATATATCATGGCCGTAATTTGAAAAAAAAACAAAAAAAACTTATAGGTAGTATTGTCGTGTGACGTTTCCCTTTCACCCCTGGCTATAAAATTATTAGGCTACATAATGATGAGTTACATACCTTGTACTCATCACAAGACATAGTTAGGATAGTCAAGTCTAAAAGATTACAGTGGGCAGTACATGCAGCGTGAATGGGAGAATATAGAACCTTGTTCAGGATATTGGTTGGTAAACCCGATGAAAAGACTTAAATACAGATGGAAGGATAACACTAGAGTGAACCTGAAATAAATATGGTGTAATGAGGAGGACTGGATAGAACTTGCTCAAGATACGGATAGGGTGTAATGAGGTGGACTGGATAGAATTAGCTAAAGATAGGGAGGGATAGGTTGCCTAATTTTGTAAGGGCGGCAATGAACCTTCGAGCTCTTAATGCCATAGAGTAAGCAGGAATGTACCCATAGGAGGGCGAACCCCTTCAAGAAACATTTTAGTTCGTAATAACAATAGCTAGAACATTAAATCTATGTTATAGCCACTACTTTTGTGATATCTCACTAGCCGGTTGCTTTAAGTGTCAACCACTATCAATAATAATTGGTGTACTAACACTTATTTTGACTAACAAAAATTAACAAAAAAAATAAACACGATTAACTTGTATGAGTTTTTTTTAGTGTTCTAATTAGTTTATAGATTACTTTCATATCTACTCCTAAATTTTGAAGTATTTTTCTGCCAGGATTTCGAGAGGAATAACTGTCCCTGTCCCGTGAGACCCCTGTCCCTGTCCCTTGAGACCCCCGTCCCCGTCCCGTGAGACCCCCGTCCCCATCCCGTGAGACCCCCGTCCCCGTTCCGTGAGACCCCCGTCCCTGTCCCTGTCCCGTGAGACCCCCGTCCCCGTCCCTGTCCCGTGAGACCCCTGTCCCTGTCCCCGTCCCGTGAGACCCCCGTCCCCACACAATTGTCCAAGTAGTTTACGAGAAACGGTGCGTTATGTTTTAGAATTTTCGTGTATTTGATTGCGGTAAACATGATGTGGCCCGGATTTACCCTGCAAGAACTTAAAAATATGGCCGTCTTGCGCGCTCATGTCGGGAATTCAAATATCGTATGCCATTTGCACGGTGCCTGTGCCCTTAAGTAGTATTTTGAAGAGTGAAGAGTAGACCCCGCACCACCCATTCAAAATAAATGGCACGATGCACCACACAGGTTTTATAACACCTTTATCTAAAAATTGAGATATTTGCTCAAAATTCGTAAGAGATATGAAATGAAATAATAATCATGGTTGCAAAAACATTCCACCAAAGAGCTTAAATGAAATAATTTACACTGTTACAGAAATATTTTGAGGAATAAGTAACATCTCTTTTCACCAAAGAGCTTAAATGAAATAATTTACACTGTTGCAGAAATATTTTGAGGAATATGTAACAACTATTTTCACCAAAGAGCATAAATGAAATAATTTACACTGTTACAGAAACATTTTGAGGAATAAGTAACATCTCTTTTCCTCAAAGAGCTTAAATGAAATAATTTATACTGTTGCAGAAATATTTTGAGGAATATGTAACAACTTTTTTTCCCCAAAGAGCATAAATGAAATAATTTACACTGTTACAGAAACATTTTGAGGAATAAGTAACATCTCTTTTCGTCAAAGAGCATAACAAGCAATTTCCCAGACCTCAATTTTTAAAAAGAACATACTTTCCTATATCTCAGAAACTATGGGTTTAGTAAAAATATATTTCAAATGAAAGTATTCTTATTTTTTGCTGTAGGGCTACTACAACTTTGCAATGATAAATTATTTCATATCTCAAATATTTCGGAAAATATTATCAAAACTGGACATTTACGCCTATGTAAAGTACCCCTAAAGTAATTTTCACTGAAAAATAAGAACGACAAATTTGTTTGTAATGTTAAACAGTACCCAGATACGAAATATAATCAAAATCGTCAGAGCCATTTCTGAGAAAAAATTTTTTTTTCTCTTTTCACCCCTAAGTAAACTACCCTTAATTTTAGAGTTAGAAAAATTAACAACAACAAAAACTGAGGAAACTGATGAAAACCCTACAGACCAAATTTAACCCGATCGATAAAATGGTTTTGCCTCTACTTTCAATAACAGATCGACAAGCCCTGGAACGAATTTGCCCCTCTCTAGATTCATTTCACCCCATTATGCCACTATTCTATTCTCTAATATTAAGCTGAAAGATGGCCGTGGATAAAGCTCTAAATAGCTTCTACAGGCTTCCAATTTTCAAATATTTGCCAGAAAATAAATACTTTAAATGGTTTCTAGAAGTATTTTAAATTTCAAAATATATTTCCAATTAAAGACCCCTTTAAATGTGTTATAGTGACATCACGTTTTCATAAAGTTTTCAGAAGAGGACAACTTTAAGTAATTTCTTAAGCCGTCTAAATTTATTAGAAAGTCCAGGCGAGGACCACTCCAAATACCGTGTAGAGGCATCCAAATTTCAAAAAAGATCCAGTCGAAAACCACTAAAAATATCTGGTAAAGGAATTCAAATTTCAAAAAAAAAGTTCTAGTCGTCGAGGATTACTCCAAATACCTTGTAGAGTCATCCAAATTTCAAAAAAGGTTCAGGCGAGGACCACTCCAAATATCTTCTAGAGACATCACATTTTCAAACACTTGCCAGGGAATGATAGGAGGGAGGGGGGGGGGGTCAAACACCTTGAAATCCCCTATTTTTACTAACGGCCCTCCCTTTCCACCACCCACCAATTAAGGTTCCGCTGTCACTAGCCGAGACTAATTTACCGAAGACCGGGGGCTTAGAACTGTGGCTGTGTTTGCTCCACGTTCTGACCGCTTGCGTGTCTTGTTAGGACCAGATCACATATCGTCCGTCCACCGGAAAAACTCGGCGACACAAGTCACCATTCCGTTACTATATCATTTCACGTCCGCCATCGTTAGCCGCGGGTGGCGGAGACCAACTAATGTGGGGGGAGGGGGGGGATGTCGTGGTCAAGGTCAGATTTTATGTGTTTTTTGTTGTTGTTGTTTTTTCTCACCGCACGACTGATCGTGTGAGTTTGGAAACATATTTTTAAGAGCCTCTCTCATCCCGAGAATAACCCCCAAACTTAGGTAAGTAATTTAGTTCTAATTGGCGTCGCATTATTGTCTTGAGACCAGTGAAACCGTTTTATCATATTGAAAATACATATTTTTTAAAAGGGACCCCTAAATTTTTTCCCTGATACCCTCTTTGGTGATCGAATAGTCAGGTGTCACTAACTCACTATACTGAACAGCTGATGCGGAGGTCGGGGCTCGAGTCCTAGTCAAGTATTCAGAGGGAGGTTTTCTCTAAAAGGGTTTTTTATATTCTCCCTTCACGTAAATTCGGGTACACTCAATCTAAATTCAACCTTCTTCATCCTTAAAGCCCTTTAGTCCATATGTGCATAACCTGAACTGGTAATGAGTGAGACTCGGTGATAAAAGAAAGTAATTAATTTTTGCCTTAACTCTTATACCCTTTCATCTCACCTTAAGGGGACCGTCTCGGTAAGCGAGAAATTACCACACAGACGTTCATCTCTATCGTAATATTTAATTATACAATGCGTTATTTCAAAATATGGTTCACGCCAAAATAAAGCTGAAAGATTCCATTAGAGCTTTTTTTTTTTCTCTTAACAACCAATCCTATAGTTTGAGTTTTTTTTAGTACAAACAAATGTGTGGAAATGTAACATTAGTTCATTTTAAAAGACTTTTTTAGGCATATTTGCGGAGCTATTGGACAAGGTTTGATGAATAAAGACTCTAGATCTAGCTTTCCCTTACCAAATACAGTCGATAGGCTCACAACATTAAAGTTTAAGAAATCTTGAGAACCATCAGCAAGCTCTCCTTTTTACCTTGAGATAAGAAGTTTGGTGGCTTCCGTTCCGCTCTTCCTTTATCGACATAACAAAGGTTGGTTGTAGGTGAAGGGCTTAAGGGAGTATAAGCTTATGCAGAGTAAAGAAGTTGCGTAAAATGACACAGACCTTTATATTTTAAGCCGTATGGTCTGAAAGCAATTGATACTTCCTCGTTGATCGAGGCGGCTGCCTTAAAATTAAGTCCTGAATGCTAAAGAAAGGTGGCCGGGCTCTTAAATGTGACAAGGTATACGGAGGTGCAATAATGCTCTAGTGCCTAAACACTCTAGCCTACAGAAAGAAGCTTACACCATATTCAACAACTGGATATAGTTGACTTCGGTGCTCTTGGCTTAAAGTGCTGGTCTCAGGACCCGATGTCCGTGGGTTCACACCCAACAGAGGTCGATGGATGTATCTTGAGAGATAAAAATCCGTAAAACACAACTATTCAAATAAGAAGTTAAACCCGTCGATCACATGTCACTTGTGGAATGTAAAAGAACCCTGAAAGGTATGTCAAAAATACCTTGCCGCCAAAATTGGTAGGTTCTTTCGCTCTCGCTCATACAAACTCTCGTGATATAATCACTTGGTTCAGAAAGTGCACGTTGACTACCTCAAATAAATTTTTAAAAAAACATAATGGGCATTAGCCATGCTATATAATGCGGTGCGTTTTAGTGCGTATATTTTTCCTCGGCCATTATCAAACGGAAATGCGTATCACTCTACGGTCTTCGTCATGACAAATAAATGGTCTCTGTTTGTTACGCTTGGTCTTCTTAGTGGCGTCCAAACTTGAGTAGGATCCACGAATACTCTATTTAATAGATCCAAACGAATAGGTACCGGTAGTTTTAGTGTAGAGGTCAGCACTCCCGATTCTTGACTTGATATGCCGGCTTTCATTCATGAACGTGTGTATATAACATGCATGTTATCTTAACCTTCATAATATGGGTTATTAGCGACCTTATCTAAGGTATAAGGATGTGTAAACCTTGGTCATAGATTTTCATTTAAATTATACACATTTTTGCAACGCTGCTTTGTCAATGTTGCCAGTAGCACAACCATAGAATTAGATGGTATGGTTTTCTTGTTATTTTTATAAATTAATACAAAAACACTCATAGATGAATACATTTGGTTTATTAGTATTTTGTATAAATCATGTTTAACAGGAAAAGTTTTATAAATTGTGTGCTAGTAGTTTTTTTTTGTCCGAATAACTGTTGTTTAATAATATTTTGTACATTGCTTATATTAATCTAGTGCTATTAAGGTGGTAGCTTTAGGAACTCGAGTAAAGAGCAGGATTTTTGGAATTTTTGTATCAAAACTTTTTTTTTTGTAATAATAAATTTAAATATTACTTATGTAGAAACTTAAAGAGTTAAATTTTCTTCACATGGTAATGTCAACAGTTGTTGAATATTTATCATAGGTATAGCGTATAAATGAAGAGAAAAAGTTGTCATTAAATTACAGGACACCCTTGACTGATATTCAAGAACTTTTGAGGTCGTCATATGAAGAAAATTAAACTCATTGTTTCTACTGGAGAGTTATTTAGTGTTTATTTTGGCAAAAAAGAAACCATGTTGGAAATTGGGTTTCCTTTATTCCCACTTTAAGAGCCAACATTTATTATTAGGCCTATATGATTGTTGTATTGTATTATATTGTAGTCTATAACGTGTGTTCATTAATTAATGAGTAGACTGAAACTGTATTCACAAAAACTTGAAAGTGTGTGAGGAATTAAAAGAAAGCTAATATAACCTTCATCTTGAAAAGAAATGTCATGAGTTTGGAAAAATTATTTTTCTATAGCTAAGCTATACCCTAATTTTCTTGCGGATGGACATATATCAGATATCAAATGCTACTATATCTATTTTCATGCTACGATACGCCAAATCATATGATCCTTTGCTGTCACTTTTGATATTATCAATGTTGACAGCAAAAAAACGTGTTTGTAACTTCTTAAAGGTGCTCCAAATGTTTATTCGTAAGAAAATTAAGATATAGTTCAAAGCTCTTTTTTTATTGTCTGAAACTAACTTGTCAACATGTTGTATTGTTTACTTTTGGAGGAATTCCAAGTAAACATTTTCCTTTTCATTTCATAACAACTGAAGGTAGAAGATTTGCCACAGTTAACCTAAGGAGACTGTATATTATAAATACACCAAGTTTCCGCGGAGGTGTTTAAATAACGATGCTTAGGCCATCTGTGAAGCACAGCTGTGTAGTGGTTAACATAAGTGCAAGGTTCTATTCATACAGTCTACGCCACTGGTTTTCAAATTGTGGTCCGTGGCTGTGTGAGAGGTGGTCCGCACATGGAAAAACAGAAAAATTAATGGTATGATACAATCATATTTGTTTTCTCAAATAGTTTTTTATAGTATGAAAACTAATTTTCAAAAATAGATTGTCAGCAATTTAACATCAAATTATCTTAATTTTACCATCAAGTAAAGAATTTGCCAAATGTACATTTTAAACAAAATCGTTATCTGCATTTTCGAAAACTACCCAACACTAAACAATTATTTATTTGAGGGCCTAGATCGAAATTAAAACAACACCCCAAGGAAAGACAAAACTATTTTTTTATGTTATTGGGCCACATAAAACATAATCATATTCTCGGAGAAGAAGTTTTTCAGAACTACAAATATTATTTTTCTCTTTACTAGGAACTAAAAAGGGAGGTAAATCAAAATAGTACAATAGTGACAGGCTATCTCTGCTAAGCCAGCCATACTTTTTTTTAACAAAGACAGTTCAATTTTCTAAGAAAGAACCTACATTCATAAAAATTTTACCAAATAATAAGTGTTTTTTATTGATACTATATATCAAAAGTGACATCATAATTATTACTTGACATAGTAGATTTAGTATCGTTTTTAGTTGTCAGGCTCTTCCTATGAAAATTGGATTGTAAAATGTTTATATGAAACAAAGTTATGTAAATATGCTTTCTCTACAGCATTATAAACACTTTCATTACAAAATGTCCTGCTTCTACAAGTGACATGTGGGTAGTATATTAAGGTGAGTAGTTCACCTGTGTATCGAAAGCTTATCATCTGGTCCGCTATTTAGAACAGTTTGCGAAACACGTTTTTTTTAAAAGCATCGCATCTTACTACCCGTTCAGGTTATATGACTATATACTAATTACACTATTGGCTTATGGATTAGGAAGGCTTAATTGAGAGTAAATGAACCTGCATTTGCGTGGATGAAGAGTGAAAAACCATTAGGAGAAACCACCCTCAGTGCACCCGACCGGGAGTCGAGACCCTATCTCCCCGTCATCGGCAGTTTGCGAGAGTGACGCCATAAACCATGCATCCACCACATGGCTAGTTTTAAATGTTTCACATCTCTTATTTAATCAACAACCCGCACAAAGTGTCTGTCTTGGCTACCATTGACGTGGATCGAAAACTGTTTGGTGCACTAAAGTTTATATTATTATTAATATTATTATTATTATTATTATTAAATGGCTTCCAACACTTTCTCTAAACTACTATACTTTCTCATACCCCTACAAATTAAACCATTAATAATCGTAATGTTAAACATAATCATTTTTAGATAAATAATTGACTAACATGTACTGTAAGTATAAAATATGTCGGTGTCCATATTTTTCTGTGACAGAATATACTGTAAAAATATTTTGGTGTCCATGATTAGCTCTCGTGTCTTTGCGGATAGGGAGGAGCCAATCGGAGGTGCGAATGACCGTCTCTCGATCGTTTTGGAAGTTTTAAAGCAAACAAATATGACGCATTCCTCATCCGGACAGCCTCGGACGGTAAAATTTTTGTGGTGTCGCCCGAAGTGATAGGACGAGTCGAATCTGTTGACGTTAGTGAAGTGGGCTGTCACTCTCCGTCCCTTACTTCTTTATGAGCTAGTGTTTATCTCCCCCCCCCCCC
>CABFOW010000257.1:202481-222387 GCA_902141385.1 Timema californicum
TTACGCTAATGTGTAATGGTAGGGTGATTGTGAGATGAAATGAAGGACCTACAGTTTAACGTGGAATCCGAACCACGGTGGAGACCTGGCATTCCCCACATTCACAAGATGTCTTGTCAGAGGTGAAGGAAGGGTTTGGTAATCAGATAAATCTTTGCCGTGACCGGGGATTGAACCCCGGCCGCCAGCATAGAAGTCTGACACCTTACCCCTAGACCGACAGGTCACCGCCCTTAATGTTAAATAAACTGATGGGGAAACCTTAAAACGTGGAATATTTAGATTGCTTTCGTTGCATTTAAATAGTTATAAATAGTTGTAAATTTTCAAAAATATTGCGATTCACCAACATATGTGTTTGCATGGTTTAACGCTACAACTTGATGTTGGACTGGATTGTCGGTGATGGGAAAATCGAGGTTCGAATCCCAATCGGGTGTACTGAGGATGGTTTTTTTTTCCTAAATGGTTTATCCACACCTTCTCCACGCAAATTCAGGATCATTCCCTCATCCGTATTCACTTAGAGCAATTAATGTATACGCAGGTCAAACACCTCAGATCACTCAGTAGAGCGTCTGCCTACTGAGCTAAGCGTCTGTGGTTCGATTCTAGGTATGGTCGAAATATTTTTCGTTTGTAAAATGTGGGTTTCCGGTTTAACAGTGATGAATTAACGGCTGGGGGGTCGGGTGTTGTGTCTGTTATAGATTTAAGTTGGTCGGCCGGGTGTTGTGTTGATATAGCACCGGGTCTTACTACCCGTTTGGGTTATATGCTTAAGTGCTAATTACGCTAATGGGTTAGGAATTGGGAAGGTTGGATTTAAAGGAAGTGAACCCGCATTTACGTGTAGGGAGAGTGGAAAACAATTTATGAAAAACCACCCCGAGTTCATCTGTCCTATATTTGAACCGCAATCTCCCCGTCCTCGGAGTCTAGCTCAACACTAAACTAGCGCCACCGAGGCGGGTTTGTGTTAATACAATTGGTCGGTTCATAAAGTTTACGTTAAATACCTCAAAAAATAATAATAATAACCCGAACGGTTAGTAAGACGTGATGAAATAAAAAATATTGTAGAGCCTCTAGTGAAAGCGTTTTCTTTCTCAGGGTGTTATACCGCCTTCGACGACTAAACCTCCGTCGCGACGCCTTGAATTGGTCTTGTACCTCTTAACTTAGAAGGTTGGGATTAATCGCCCATCGTTCTCCCCTTTCCTAACAATCTTGCGCGACACTCGCCTAGTTACAAATTTAGGTCTCCCCTTAGACACCCTCCCCTCCCCCACCATCCCTGATGACGCTATTCGTGTCAGCATATCTAATAAGTATCCATTATTGCCACATCGGCCGGATCCTTCTAACCATGAATTATGACGCGGGTACCTACGTCATTACACCATTATCTGGAAGGGGAGGGGACGGGTTTATTTTCTTACGGTTATCGGCGAGCTCTGATCAGTACGAGTGAAGTTTGTTTTACTTTCACCTTTCTAACCAGTGTTCACGAGTCATTTAGTTGCAGATTTTTTATTATTTTTAATATAAGTTTTATATTTACCGGTTTCCGCCTTTCTCAGTGCTTCAGAAACTATTTAATATTTTAGCTGTGTTACTACTGGCTTCGGTGGCCACATAGTCTAAGGTGTCACTCTCACAATACAATATACTGTTCCTCGGTCCCGGCACAGATTTATCTGATTGCCAAACCCTTCCTTCATCTCTGCCAAGACGTGTATTAATCACACCTTGTGAATTTGTGGAATGCCAGGCCTCCACCGTGGTTCGGATCCCACGTTAAACTGTAGGTCCTTCATTTCTTCTCACAATCACCCTACCATTCATTACACATTAGCGTAAGTTCGCATAACCCGAATGGGTAGTAAGACGCGGTGCTAATAATAATAATATACTGTTTATGACAGCGAGATCGTGGTTCGAATCGCAGTCAAAGTTTACTGAGTGTGTGTTTTTTTCCTAAATGGTTTTCACTCTCCTTCCACGCAAATGCGAGTACACTTCCTTTAATTAATCCTTCCTTATTCCTAAGACATTAACGTAATTAGTGCATTTGCTTATAGATAGTAAGACGCGATGCTTGAAAAAAAAAGATTACGCTGTTTTATATGGGTAAATAATAAATATATATCAGGCACGTCAAGATCATGTTTATCGGTTAGTCCTATTAACCTCTCGGTGATCTTCCAAGGTACGCTGTTCGTTTGAGCTATGTATCGTGTCAATGAATAACTATACGTTCTAAGGGGGCGTGGTAAGCTCTCTGCTGTAACCCGGATACGTAAGCTTAAATGCACCACAGTAATACACTTTGGATAATATCCACCAATCGAATTATCTAAGCTGGCGTTACTCTCACAATAGACCGGACTGCCAATGGCTGGAAGATCAGGTTTCGAATCCCGGTCGGGTGTAATGAGTGTTTTTTTTCCCTCCTAGATGGTTATTCACCCTACCTCCGTGTTAAAGAGGTTATGATTCCTCTAAATTCCACCTTACTCACCCCAACGCATCAGCGCAATTAATACCCGAACGGATAGTGAGATGCGATGTTAAAAAATAAACACCAAGCCGGCCTTGTGATATAAGGACGTCAAGTAAGCGTTTGGTCCACCGTTCATCAAAATACTCCTTTTTTTTCCTGCTCCTTTTCTGTTCAACTCCTGGGGAAAATAATCTTATCGGAAGAGAACTACGGTAGTAAAAAATTAAGATCCATGCAGGCCCGCCACAAAGGACTATTGGTTGATGTCTGGATCTTGTCTATAGTTTAATTTATATGGGCCAGAGAAACAAAAAATAGCTCGTCTCCCCATCCTCCCCGGATAAACCATATGTAACTTAAGTTTCACAACATTACATTTTTTATATTGAAGCGGTTTTTTAAACTTTTTTTTTATCGTCTACAACTCAGGCTATCTTAAGCATTCACGAAAATGGTCTGTAGGAATCTTCCCACAGGGATGTTGTTTAAAACCGTCTGTGTTATCATGATAATAAGAAACAAGAAAAAAAAGCTATTTTTGAAACGCAGGTCAATGCTTCCCGGGCACAAATAGTAGAGTGAGTATTTATACTTGTTAGCGGAAGAGGGGAATGTTATCAGCAGATAAACAAGAGGGCTATGAGTATGAACTACTCATTATCTTCCCTCTCTATCTATTTTGTACATTGGAGTCTTAAGTGTTATAGGGCTTGGACTGCTTAGGTGCTTCAAGATAAGATGCAACCCGCTTCGCAAGATAAATTCGGAATCATTCAAGTAGGCAACGTCCTTAAGGTGGGGATTTAGTGAAAGTGAGTTAACGACAGTGTTTATGCAGTTATTAGGGGGGGAAATTTGGCCAAAATAAATTAAATAGCGCACCTGTTTAGATATAGAGTTTAATTTTCTTCGCATGGTGATATCAACAGTTGTTGAATATTTGTCATGAGCATAACGGCATTAGATGATACACATTTTAAAATCTGTAATTAAATTCCAGAACACCCTTGACAGATATTCCAAAGCTGTTGATGTCACCATGTGAAGAAAATTAAACTCTGCTTTTACTGGAGAAATATTTGATTTATTTTGATCAAAAAATGTGTTTTTATAAAAATATGCATAATCACTTCCCTTGACTTACGTTCCGTATACTCTTACCTTAAACTGATTGCAGTTTCACTGTTGTAAAATGAATACTGAAAACTACACTTCGATAAATTTTCAGGTTTTGTCGCCATCGTATATCTAATATTCCGGTTAGTTGGCCTAGAGATGGGCTATTAATAAAGAAGCTTCATTATAATTACTTCTAAGAAAAATCTTAATTTCTCCTTTCTTGTTATAATACCCCGGGCTGTGTAAAGTAGGTCAATGGCGTGGTCTAAGAGTCAATGCGGCCATTTGTTGATCACAGACGTGGTACACCCATAATTCTCGAGTAATATGAATGCTTGAAAAAATATTTCCTCGAAATTCCAGGAGATGTATTTATGAAGGCTTTGGTTATAATATTGAAGTATAAAGGTGGCCGCCTCTGTCAGCGAGAAAGTATCAATCGCTGTCAGACCACACAGCTTAAAATAACATGGTGTGTGCCTTTTCCGGAACTACTCTATCCTGTTGAAGCTTATACTCCTTTCGCCCTTCACTTACAAACACACTTTGTCATGTCACTAAAGAAAGAGGGTAAGGAAAACTATGAAACTTATCATCTCAAGGTAAAGAGGAAAGTTCACTGCTAGATCTCAAATATCTTTAAGATTTCTGTATAGAAAGCCTAGTTAAACAAGTCGTTGTCACCCGCCTCGGTGGCTTAGTTAGCTAACTCGTTAGTTTCACGTTGAGCTAGACTACTAAGAACGGGTAGAGCGAGGTTCGAATCTCTCTCGGGTGAAATTTTTCTCTCTCTCTCTCTCTAAATGGTTTTCCACTCTCCCTCCACGCAAATGAGGGTTCACTTCGTCTGTATTCAACCTTCACAATTCCTTACCTATTAGCGTACGTAAGTAGTCTATTAGTTTTAAGACGACGTCTAACAGCCTGCTAAATTGTTGACGCGAGAAAAAGACAGTGTTTTTGCAGTTTTTATGGCAAAACCTTTTTTTGCAGTTTTTATGGCAAAACCTTTTTTTGGACTAGATAAATAAAATATTGCTGCCCTACAAACTTAGAATATAATTTTCTTCACATGATGACCTCAAAATTTCTCGAATATCTATCAAGGGTGTTATGAAATTTAATCACAACTTTTTATCTTCATTGATAAAGTTTGTTAGCTAATTCCTCCATGCTTATGACAGATATTTAGGAACTGTTGATATCACTATGTGAATAAAATAAACCCTGTGTTTGTACTGGAGAAATATTTTATTTGTTTTGGTAAAAAAAAGTTTTTGCCATAAAAACTACAAAAGTACTGGCTTTTTCTGGCGTCCATTTTTATCCCACCTTGAAGGGATGAAAAGATTCTAACAACTTATAGTGTACTAAGTTTAATCTTCAGACTTTTCAAAAAGTTTGGATGGGTGACCCTTCTTTTCAGTTTTTTTTTCTATAAAATGGTACGTGGCATGACTTAACAATTTCCCCGCCTTGTCCCCTCTTAACTCACTATGTTTGGTTAATACATACAGTTTTGGTTGGGAGTAGATATGGACAGTTAAATGCTCCATACAAGTTGTTTATATTACCCGCGTCACTGGTCTAATTGGCTGCCATGGTGATATTTAGTTGTGTGGCAGGTCAAGCTACTGTCTTGGCGAGTGTAGTGTCTTTATAGAGTGTTTCCAAAGTGGCTTTTGGAAATTGGATACCTCTAGCTTCTAGAAGCTGTTTTCAGTGGTCCTCACCTGGATTTTTTTTTTCAATTAGATACCTCTAGACCAGCGATTTATATATTTTTTCAATTCATGGCACACTGAACAAGATGCTAAAGTGGTCAAGTCACACTATCAATTTTTTTTAGAGAGAGATATTATCATTAAAATAATAATTATTAATGTTGGGTTTAAAATTCCCAATAGCAAAAATTTTAAAAATCTAGTTGTTTTTAAGAATAATGATGGTAATCATTGATTTAAAAAGATTTATTTTTATTTCTAAAATGTTGTTTTTCTCACTTCTTTTTGATCTTCCATAAACTCTTGCGGTACACCGGTTGAAAAACGCTATTCCTTGCCTGGACTTTTTTTTATTAAATGTATCAAGAAGCTATTTATAGTGAACCTTTTTTAAAAAAAAAAATATGAAAATTTGATGCTCTCAAAAGGTATTTGTAATTTGATATAAGGCTATTTTTTTGTTTAATATTCGAGAATATCAAAGGTGAGTGAAATACAACGACCCTATAGAGGGGCCAGTTTATTCCATTCAGCGGAGGGGTGGACGATCCATTATTTTAATTGGTAGAAATGCCCTCCTCCCTTACGCAGACACTTGACATAGGTTTGAACCCTTTTTTTTAACTTTGTTGTCACTTTTACACAAACAAAAAAGCAATGTATCAACAAAAGCAATGGGATGGCAGATGTCCTTGTGGTTACATCTACTCTCAACTTATTTGGGCCGAACTTGTTTGTACCGTGCTCGGGCTATAGCGGGCCCGCATGTGGGTGTTGGCAGCGTGTGTGTATGTGTGTGAGCCGCACCCCGTCTGGCCCGTTCAGGTCGCGAACCCGACCCCTCCTACTTCCCCTCCCACTCACACACACACGGTAAGTCAATATTATGTCGCCTTGCCCCTGAACTGGAACCCGCAACACTCCAATACGAGACTTTACAACATTGATCTCGGGATGTATTAATTATATTAATAGAATAGGAATCAGGAGGGTAGAATTTTAGGAGCTGATGCACCCGCGTTTAGGACCGGATACACGAGTCCGCACCGCACCGCACAGGCGCGGACGAATCGTCGAGCGAGCATTGCTCTGTGCGGACCTTGTAGCCATCTACCACAGGAAATAAAATGTTCGGGAGCTTTCGAACTTTGCTTTCTTGCTAACCCCTAAGCACTGTAGGGATGGGGGAAACGGCGATTTTACGATAGCGGTGATTACAGTGCCCTTGATTTTAAAAGATCAATGATTTATGCCAGTGATTATTCACAGTGATTGGCAGTCAGTGTCGCCACTTGTAAACAAGGCATTTCTTTCACAATCATTGCACGTGTGACTCTGTAATCATTGTTTACAACATTACGTACAAGATAGACAATATTATATACAACAACTTATTGAACAACAAACATTCTTATTCATAATTATTAGCTAACTTAAAACTCTATTGTTCGTAATTAATAGCTAACTTAATTTTATGAAAATAAGTGAAAACCTATGAAAGTAATAAAAAAATACAAACTTATTTTATAATAGAAATCAGTCTATAAAGAATATAAAAATTGTTTTATTTTTTTAGTTACAATAATCTTATACTTGGTAATAAAATGCGGTGAAGGTCGGCTTCGTTTTGTGGGGAGGGATCGTGGGAAACCATTTTGAGATAAAACACCCACAGTACATCCGACCGGGATTCTAAACACGTATATAATATCTGTGTTCATAAATTATTCCACTTTTCTTTTAATCGTTATTTTGTTTCCAAAACAATCAGATGTTTCTGGCACACCACTATATACTCCTCACAGTTTGCTCACTGCTTATCCGGCTTGTCCAGCCAAGAACTTTTTTTATTTTTATTTTTAGAATACGCGTAAACTCGTCTTCCAAGAAAATTGCACAGTTTCAAAGTAGTCTGGCGAACATCATCACTTAACTATTAATTATATAAATAGGACTGATTGTTAGAAAAGGGTCCATTTATAAGCTTATGGGAAATTAAACTTTATGTTAAATAGGATTGTTTTTGTTTCCCACTCCCCACTCCCCTCATCCCGCTCCCCTTTATTCTATAAGTGTGCAACTCCTCCCTATAAAAAATGCCGGATAATCGATAGTATTGCTTATCAAGAAACATCGGAAATGGAATGTTGGCGGTGAAATAAAATCAAAAAGAAAATGGCAATTGAATTATGCGTACAACCTGAACAAATGGCGTTGAATGTATATATACACTCAACGCAAATGGTAAGACGCAGTGATAAAAAAAAAGAAACTGCGTTATAAAAAGCAGTGCAGTTACCATTTGACTTTTTATCCAAAGACCACCTATTGACTCATGTTTGGTTTGTTATATTTAACGGCCTTCCCCCCCCCCCCNATTATTTTATCTCTTCTAACTGGCGATAAGACAAATTTACATAGGTAAACAAATATGTCTTTATATTATATTAGGAACGTGTACGTTACTATTTTCTTTACGATAGTAGGCCTACTATTTTGTCTTATTTGCTTCCAACCTCACGTCATTTATAGCGAATATAGGCATGTAGGACTTTTTCAAAATAATAATTGACGTGGTTTCCATGAAATATGGATTCACTTCTTTACGCCCAATTGTACCTTTATTTATTTTTTAACTTTTCCAGATTGTAATCTAACTAAAACATTTAAATTTAAGAACTTTAGAAATTAGAATCTTTTAAATTAGTGCAGTAATTCAGATATGTAATTTTTTTTAATGTAATTTTGATACATTCTCTATAAAAGATTTTTAGTTTAGTTAGTTAAACAAAATTGATTAACTTTATCCATTGACACCAAATTTTCAAAGTATCTTTTTCAAGTATCTTAGATACCACATTTAGTAACTACTTTGTTGTTCAGTTTATTCTCGAGTTGGAGATGTAGGGGACGCGAGAAAAGGTAAGTGGTTTGCAGTTTCTTACAGCCAAACTATTTTTTTTGTTAAAATAAATAATTATAATAATGCCCCAGTAGAAACATAGAGTTTAATTTTCTTAACATGGTTACTACAACAGTTTAGTGAAGGGTGTCCTGAAATGTAATGATAACTTTTCTTCTTCATTTAAAAAGCTTGTCATCTAATTTCGACATGCTCACGACAGATATTCCAGAACTATTGATATCACCATGTGAAGAAAATAATTAAACTCATAACTTGTGAATGTGGGGAATGCCAGGCCTCCGCCGTGGTTTGGATCCCACGTTAAACTTTAGGTCCTCCATTTCATCTCACAATCACCCTATTATTACACATTAGCTTAAATGCGTACAACCCGAACGGGTAGTAAGACGTGGTGCTAATAATAATAATCATCAAACTATTTGTTTTTACTGGAGCAATATTTTATTTATTTTGTCAAAAAAAAATTGTTACAAATTTTGAAAAAATATTTGCCTTTTCTCGCGTTCCCCACGTATCTACCTTAATGCGATGTATGGGCTTGATGGAGTGATATGATACCATTTTCCTCCTTTCAAGACCTTTCCTTTAACCTACTCTCGTTGGTAATCCCACTACCCCTCAGAAGGTGGTATGGCCCACTTTGGGAACCACTGGTTATGCCATGCAACCACCCGAAACGGGTATCATGAACTTACCTGAAACGTGATAATTAATAATAAGATAGGAACTCTGAACTCTTTATGAGTCGTCGCCGGTAATGTTGCAGTTTCTACCGGCTGGTACTGCGGCAGAAGAGGTCGAACACGGCGAGGAATAACTTGAAATGTCAGTTAACCGCGTTTGGAAAAAAAAACATCTTGCCGTAAACAATGGGACCCATATTGTGTAACCCCGAGTCGTCGTGATGGTATACCCGTCATGTTCTTTGTGGTGTCTTTTGTTTTAATCCTCGGGAAGGATCTAACAAACACCCAGTTGTTTCGTTCAACGGTGATCGTGGAGGTCGGGGTACTGAGGGATTTTTTTTATACTCTTTCCACATAAATGAGGTTATATTTCCTCATCTCTATCTTAAGACGTTAGAATAGGGGCGATCATAGATTCATAAACTCCAGAAACCAAGTGTGTCTATAACATTACTGGGTGGAGCTGTCCGGCAGTAGAAGAACAAATCGAGGAGGAAAATACAAATTACAATAAAGTTCGTGTCATGGCTCTCTCCCCTACCCACCCCCTTCCCTTCCTTTTATCATATCAGTCGATTCACAAATATCAATTTTCGCTTCTATTCCAATTATCTTTTGTTTAGCTCTTAATGATCTACCAAAATTTGTGGACTTTTAGAACTTTTCAAGAGTGGGAAATGTCAACTTTTAAATTATATTTACAAGTTTATATAGGCTTATGTATAGGGTCATAGAAAATAGTTTTGTGTTCATTCCAGTAAGCAACAAACTCATACCAGCTTCGGTTCCCGTTTTATCCAAGGCGTCAATCTCGCAATAGACTAGACTTCTGATGACAGGAAGATTAGGGCTTGAATACTGGTTGGGTGTACTGGAGGTGTTTTTTTTCTAAATGGCTTTCCACTCTTCCTCCATGCAAATGCGGATAATCGTTATCTAAAGTCTTTCACCCTTCCTCATCTATAACTCATTAACATAATTAGTGCATATGCGTATAATCTGAACCAGTAGTAAGACGCTTTTTAAAAAAAGAAACTTTAAATTGTTAAAGGTTGTTATCAATTGTTAATCTTAGTAAACTTAAAAATAAAACTTAAAATAATTTAAGGCCTATATTTCAAATGTCAAAATTTTAAATATTATTAACATCATTATGGACTGTCCTGGAATTTAATGACAGCTTTTTCTCTTCATATAAAAAGTTTCTCATCTAATGCTGCTATGATCATAACAGATATTCAAGAGCTGATGATATCTTCTCGTGAAGAAAATTAAACTCTGTTTCTACTGCGGAAACACCGCTAATACTCCCACCTTAAACACGATATATATTAATTACTTAATCTGATAGATAGTTGATGACGAGGGATAATTTTTCCATAATATAGCCGAGAGAGGATTTAAAGAAACTCATCTAGGAACCACCCATCCCCTAGAATTCACTACATGTTTTTTTTAACCCCTTACACACCGTCTTTGATGCCCAAGATAGTATTAAAATTTTAGTCTTTCTCTTTTTGGCCTCTCGATGACAACCATTTCTAGTCCCAAGCAATGTTGTATTATATTGCTTTGTTAATATTTTTTAAAATTATTATTATAGACTCTCATTTCAAGACCAAGAAAAGCTACTAGATCAACTTTCACGAATTCATACTTAGTCATATGCTCTGCTGCTTTAACTTTTAATAGATATTGAAAATGCATAAAAAATTAGGGTAGGCTACATTAATAACATAGCACCTAAAATATATATTTGTATTTTATAAAAGGTATTAACATAACATTATTATTATTATTATTATTATTATTATTATTAACACCGCGTCTTACTACCCGTTCGGGTTATACGCACTTACGCTAATGTGTACTGGTAGGGTGATTGTGAGATGAAATGGAGGACCTACAGTTTAACGTGGAATCCGAACCACGGTGGAGGCCTGGCATTCCCCACATTCACAAGATGTCTTGTCAGAGGTGAAGGAAGGGTTTGGTAATCAGATAAATCTGTGCCGGGACCGAGGATTAAACCCCGGCCGCCAGCACAAAAGTCTGACACCTTACCCCTAGACCGCCAGGTCACCCATAACCTTATTGTGCTAACATCGATCACCCTGAAAGTTGGGAAGCTTACCTCGCACGTTGCTACTATGGCGTAGCTTATATTATGGGAGTGTACATCCTCAGTATCTTGTAAGATAGAGCCATTGTGTAATCCAGGGATCGGTAGCCAAATGGTCTTAAACGAAATTAGTAGGATGGTTTAGGAAAAAATAACTAGGAAAAAAAAGCTTTTTTATCTCTCATATATAAATTGAGTCATTAGTCAATTTTTATGACCACAATTTTTTTGTTTGCTAAATCATTAGCGCACCAGATAAAATAAGTCAGTGGACCGTAGTTTGACGACCGCTGGACTGTAATCAATCAAGCTAAGATTGTTTCTACCTTTCACTGTAAACGAAGTGAATATATATATATATTTCCTCCTGAAAAGTAACCGTAGAAAGTAAGAGTTTATTTTATTTATTTCTATGGCATGGAGCTCAGGAGTTCTGACTGAATCTGATCATGTAACAAGTTCTTCTTACTTCCCTCAAGAACCCGCCTCAAACGACGACCGGGGCTTCGAGCGATCGGAGGAAAGGTCACTTGACTACTTACTTGCTGGAGAAAAGTCAAGGACAGGCGCTCTCCTTGTTGCATAATGTCCATGTCCGCTTGCATGCAGCCTCTCTCTCTCTCTCTCTCTCCCTTGACAATAACCGACCTAACTAAAGTGATTGTTGCCGAGCGCCTTGAGCAGCTGCAAAATATAATATATATCATTTCTTTTGTGAGGGAAAGAGAAACACAGAGAGTAAGAGAGTGAGGCATAAACTCATAAGCTAAAGATAAACATTCCTTCCATTTCGTATTACAAAATATTAATTAAGATCCCAGTTGTCCTTTTTTCAGGTTTATTCATCTTAAGGCTAGAATGTAGGGAACGCGAATTAAGGTAAGTATTTTTGCAGTTTTTATAACAAAACTTTTTTTTTGCCAAAATAAATCAAATATGGCTCTAGTAGAAACATAGAGTTTAATTTGATTCACATAGTGATATCAACAGTTCCTGAATATCTGCCACGAGCATAGTGGCGTAAGTTGACAAACTTTTTAAATGAAGATAAAAAATTGACATTAAATTCCAGGAGACTCTTGACAGATATTCAAGAACGGTTGATATCACTATGTGAATATTTATTTTACTGTAGCAATATTTGATTCACTTTGATCAAAAAATGTTTTGATATAAAAATAGCAAAAACACTGCCCTTAACTCGCGTTTTCTACACTCCCGCCTTAATACAGATTGGAAAGCCTCTAAACCAGGGGCCGGCCGAACTTTTTTTTTGCCCAGATCGTCTTATTAACTTATCAAAGATCCCGCGATAATTTCTCCACTTTATATTTTTTAATGTATTTATTTAGCATAACGCCTTACTTTCGCTTTTTATTTTTCGTCAATACATCTTATATTTATTCTATGAATTTAATCTTTCCTTAAATACATATGTCCCCGCCTTTTTAGGAGAAAAATTATAGAATAAATAATATTTAAATTTTCATACTAAAATATTTAAGGTTTTTATAACATCATCGATTCTTACCGATCAAATTAATTTCGGTCACACTAAAACATTATCTGAAAGTATTATATATACATATTTACCCTTTTTTAAAAGATTCAAAGATCGACTTTTAATGACAATATAATTTTCTTACGTGATCGACTGAAAATATTCGCGAGAGGTGCCAATCCCTACTCTCGTGAAATAAATATTGAATTATGCATCGCAGACAATTTTATTTAACATCCCAGAACAATCCGTTTTGAACAGAGCGTGTGTTACACCCTCAGAAAAGAGTTTATATTTATAAACTTTTTTGTGTGTGCTTATTGTGCGTTTAGCTTTCAAATTGTATTTTCACTGATTTTTTTTTTATCCTTCCAAAAGAAACACACTGATTTAAATACCACATTGCATACGTTATTTACAGTATCATGTCATGTCATTCACTTCTGCTTTGCAAAAAACAAAACAAAAAAACTTACATGTGTGTAATAGCTTGATATTTACAAACTATATGATTGTAGTTCCAGAAGGTTTTTATCTTCTTTTGCTTCTACCATATTTCAAGAGAGATAGAGAGAGAGACGACATCAATTTTGATATAAATATTCCTCTCGGAATGTTTCCATTAAGATTCACTATCGCATATATTTGATTTAACAAACGTTTTCTTCAAAGCTGCTATTCCACTTCGTGTAGCTCGCAAGTTCGTGTGTAGCTGCTGATTTAGATTTTTTTTTTTCGTAACTAGATGAGATGGAATTTAACGAGATGTAGTAACTGTTAAAAATGTTGTGTTCCTTTGGTTATAATTATAAGCTATTCACTGTAGCCTTAATAGGATAACCCATAATATATGTTTGAAACATTAGTTGTCGTCCTATAATCGTAGATCAACTCATTTACCTTAAACGTGTGTCTTTACATCATAAGTGCTATATTGTCTTTGCTTTAACTCCGAATTGCGGTAGAAAGATTTATCTAATCGGCTACGAATGATTCGACGGTCGGGAGAAAGATTTATTCAATCAGCTACGAATTTTATCTTAGTGATTCGAAAAACTATTTATACAATCGTCTACGAATTTGTACTCGACGACCGGGAGAGGAAAAAAACCCAACAAGCACAGCCATTTGGGATTCAATCCCAGCTGGGGTGTAGTGGATTGGGAACAGCATTCTCCGCCACTGCTTTTAATGGAAAAATTTATTTTAAAAAAAAAGTAAAGTTTTATACTATGCAATCATAAGTTAATGATTTTATATAAATATTATGTTAAAACTTTTGTTCTTGCTATGAATCAATAAATGTTGTTGAAATTAACTGTTCTTTATTCGAATTTTTGGAATCTTAGGGGAAGTGCGCTAAATAAGTTTCTGCCTTATTAACCATAAAAAAAGGCTCCAAATAGCTTATAGAGACATTTATGTTTATGAATTATTATTTTCGTCTATGGCAGTTTGGGGGCCGTGCCCCCCAAATCTTCCACTTCAACTTTGGGGGGATATGGCATTGCGTTCCGGTACTGTTAAATTTACAACTACACCACTGAATCCTTGACCACTGCAAGCTCCGTTGGTTCAGGCAAGACGACCCCGACGCCCTTGTCCGTGTGTGTATCGATGCTGGTACAAGAACACACAAACTGGGATACACACGTCTCGTCCTGAATAGCAGCCATTGTCCAGACGTGCCGAAGCGGGCCAATACCGTTCGGTCGCCACGCCGGCTAAATTTAGCTCGCCAACTCTTGGGAGAAAGTGACTGAGAAAGGGTCGCAGCGTCTCTATAGTAATTAAAACTAATTAGTAAGCCCGGATCGAAACGATGTCGGCGCGTTCATCGAGCGGATAGAAAATCAACGCTGTTATTCTGGAATACGATATTGATTTTATTCAGAACACTGGCGTGAGATGCTTTAGGGCAACCTTTTTCAAACTTGGCTTCGCCATAATCTCAGGATCCATGAGGTGATTTTAGAATATTATTCATTTGTTTTACACAATATAAGAATAAAAACATCAGTACTAACTAAGATTGTCATTGTTTTTAAATCTGAATTTAAAAAAAAAATTGATAAAGGTGCAGTTGGAACATAGGATTTTTTCAGTTTATTTTATACTTTTATAACTTGTGAACTTTAATTTTCTTTATTGAATTTTCATAATATTGATGTGAACAATTTGATGAGGGCTCCAGCGTATTTTTTTTTTTCTGGTGCAAGGGCTCCTTCGGTCTATAATGTTTGAGAACCCCTTCTTATATATCTGAGATATTGCCATTGTTGCGCTCAGGTTAAATAACGACAAAACCTTGAACAGTACACGAATTTGGTTTTCAATCTATTGAGATTAAAGCTAATATATATGAACCTATACACAAGCAGATGTGTAAATTGCTTAAAAGTGGAAATTTTCCACTCTGTAAAGTCCAAAAATCCGTATAAATGTCCGGGGAACAAAGGCAAAAGTTAAAAGAGCGAAGAATCGATCTTTATAAATCGAATGATGTGATTTAATAAGGGGAGTCACAACACATTGTATTAAAATTATTTTCCTTCTCCCCTGTTTATTCTCCTACTGCTTAAGAGCTCCACCAAGCATCGATATATAAACACACTTGATTTCTGGCGTTTACGAATTTCTGCCCGACTATTCTAGCGCGTTAAGAGCGATTCTCACCCACTGTTAACCTCTAACTTAGTTAGCTATACAATTCTAACCAGACATAGCATGTCGTTAGTTTTCTGTGTTTTACTTTTAAAAAACAACATAGAATTGAGACCATTGAAACCATTTGACCATATTAAAAAAAAGTACATCAAAACTGAATTAGGATTGTCAAATAAAAAATATACACTAAACCTATCCCATTCCGCAGTTGTCAAATGAAAAATATACACTAAACCTATCCCATTCCGCAGTTGTCAAATGAAAAATATACACTAAACCTATCCCATTCCGCAGTTGTCAAATGAAAAATATACACTAAACCTATCCCATTCCGCAGTTGTCAAATGAAAAATATACATTAAACCTATCCCATTCCGCAGTTGTCAAATGAAAAATATACACTAAACCTATCCCATTCCGCAGTTGTCAAATAAAAAATATACACTAAACCTATCCCATTCCGCAGTTTTCAAATGAAAAATATACACTAAACCTATCCCATTCCGCAGTTGTCAAATGAAAAATATACACTAAACCTATCCCATTCCGCCGTTGTCAAATGAAAAATATACATTAAACCTATCCCATTCCGCAGTTGTCAAATGAAAAATGAAAGAAAACGTACTTTCATTTAAGTTCTGGTTCAAGCGTGATTAAGTATCTAATTTTCCGGTTAATCTGCCTTAAACAGCATCTGGATGATAATCCCTGTGCAGCTTAGGGGGGAGCAGTTGGTGTTCATTAAGATTCCGTTAGTGGCTTAATCTAAATGGCAGGTGTGAGTAAAATAGTTTAGAACAAGTGTAATCGTATTATGGTGAAGAGAAGATGAACAAACCCCTTCCAAGTTTACTCGCCCGAGACTCAAACTCTGGTCTTATTGTTAACGACCCGCCTTGGTGGCGTAGCTAGCTAACGCGCTAGTTTAGTGTTGAGCTAGACCTTAGATTACGGGGAGGTTGAGGTTCAAATCTCTCTCGGGTGAACAGGGGTAGTTTATCCTAAATGGTTTTCCACTCTCCTTCCACGCAAATGTGGGTTCACTTCCTTTATATTCAATCTTCGCAATTCTTACCCCCATTATCGTAATTAGTACTTAAACGTATAACCCGAACGGGTAGTAAGACGCGGTGCTAAGTATCACTACTGTTAACTGTGACAAAGTATGCAACTATAGTCTTAACTCGTATTATTACCACTTAGCCACTTGAAGGGGTATTATGAGTGTTTGGCACAGAAATTTTAACAAATTCTACCCCTCACTAGAGAATGATAATTGGATAAAAGCGTCAGTTTCGTCTTGTCTGGTTTTTAGGTGACGTGGTGGTCAGGGCTCGAATCCCAGAATGGGTCTTTCCCCACCGCGTTTTACTACCAGTTTGGGCTATACGCTAATACTAATGTGTTAGGGATGCGGAAGTTGAATTTATATAGTGTACTCACATGTACGTGGATAGAAAGTGGAAAACCATTAAAGAAAAACACCCTCAGTTCATCCGTTTGAGATTAAAATTCCGATCTCTATTTATTCGGCAATCCAGTCTGTTGCGAGGGTGACGCCTTAGACCATTTGATTCCCGGGGCCGATCAAAAGTTTGTCCATCATGGAAGAACGAATGACTTCGTAACAAAAATAAATGAAATGTTAAGAAAAAAGAAGGAAGGGAAGGTCGATTTTAATGAAATTCACAAAAACTCGCTTGGATAAAAGGGAAGAGAACCAAAAATATGAAAAATCACTGTCAGGACGACCACGGTCTGGGGCAAATCGAGCACTTTTGATATGAATATGTAACACCATCCTGATGATGGGACCTATATACTTTCCCCACCCCTCAGAAGATGAAAGGGTACATAAGCCAGCGCGCGCGTGGGCGGAAAGGGATCTCCTTTATCTGGTCTCGGACTTCCGGTTTCCGGGGTAGACCGTCCCGAGGACCTTCAGTTGCGAGCACTGGAGCCCGTGTCTGTCCTCTACTCGAGGGAACTAAAAACGTACCTCCTCCTCGGACAAAGTCTGAGCAAACTCGCCCCACAGGTTCATGATCTTGTCCAGGAAGAGGGGCAGGGGAGGGCTCCTAGCCAAGATCCCGCAGTGTTTTGTCAGAACCCAAGGGTGCAAATATCACATTCCTCCGTTTTTAGTTACATTTTGTATGACCAGGGGTGGACTGGGCCACCAATACATCGGGAGATATCCCTTGTGGGTGAGTTTAATTCGGGCTACCGCAACTAAAACAAAGTCATCCATTCATTCCTAAAGGATTGCTTTTTATTAAATTCTAACCGAAAGTTCCATGGAATAGTTCTGATGATGCTCAGAATACGTAATTTGTTATGACATACCATGGCGATAAGTGTAAAAAACGAACCGTTGGTGGGTTTTTTGATGTTGTATATAAAAATCTGTTAAGTGCAGCGGTTCCAGAACATTTTGAATAGTTATTATTTATTTAATTAGCATCCATCCCGACATAGAGGGTAGTTCGGGACCTAAATCTACTTACATGTTTTTGTCTACATCATCTATTGTACCATATCCAATTTTTAAACAATAGTTAAATTATGTAATTTGCACCAAATCTAACTGTCCTTATAATTCTACTATAAAGTTTTTGTCCCACTAGTTGGTCCGCCCCCGGTACTCTCCCCCGGTGGCTGTCTCGCCGACCTCTGGATCTGATAGTCCCCAGAGTTGGTGAAAGCTTCAGCGGTGGTGAGCATCCCCCTATCCACCACCTGAAGAGGTGCCCTATCGGACACTTCGAATGGTGTACCGCACCAACAATCTTCGTAATATAGGGTACCTCCAAGATAATGCTGAATATTAATTATTTCGGTACATTTTTAATGGCGCCCGCGGATATACTAACACAGACTGCGCGACAACATTGGCCATCATAGCTTGAATCAACGTTACTACCCCTTCAACCACTGTTTAAATCTATTTTACTTTTGTATGGACTTGGTCCGAATATATTTATATGATTTAATGAGACCCGATCTTTTTCCGACTTTAATTTGCTTGTTTTGTTTGGCTTCACGCGGCGTACCCCCGGGAATAATTTTACTTACCACTGTTTGTGCGCGTACCACAGTTTGGGAACTGATGGTTTTGTGGAAAATTTCCATCACTAGGTTTTTATTCTACACAAGTATTGGGGTGTAGGATCACTTCACAAACTTAAATAGTTTTTAAAAAAAAGTAGGTGACCTCGTGGTCTAAGGTGTCGGACTTCTGTGCTGGGGTCCGGGGTTCAATCCTCGGTCCCGGCACGGATTTATCTGATTACCAAACCCTTCCTTCACCTCTGACAAGACGTGTGTATTAATCACAACTTGTGAATGTGGGGAATGCCAGGTCTCCACCGTGGTTCGGATCCAACGTTAAACAGTAGGTCCTCCATTTCATCTCACAATCACCCTACCATTACACATTAACGTAAATGCTTTAACCCGAACGGGCAGTAAGACGCGGTGATGATAATAATAATAATAATAATAATAGTTTTAAAAATATTACCAGCTACTGTCCATCAATGTAGAACATTTTTGCTAATGTCAGAAAGTATAAACTGATATTTTAAATGGACCAAATAGCTACGTATTCGTCTAAAATTCAAACTGTCCTCGGGATTAATTTACTAATAATAAAAAAGTAACTACTTCACCTCCCCGCTTAAGCTTGTAACACTCCATTTAGCGTAATGACTACGTCGGTAATATTTAGCCACTCTACTGTGCGACCATCACCTATTATTACGATAGTTTAGGTTACTTTATTGAAAGTTATAGGATGATAGTACAGTGGATTTTTATTGAGTTGTGTTTAATTATTACAAATTGGTCTGTTACTATACTAAGACTAAAGTCAAGTCGTGGATTAGGAGGCACAAAATATCCGTAGTAAAATCAATAAAAATAAGTATTAAGATATCACGCGGCACTTCATAACTAACTAGCAATTACTTATGAAGCAACAGAACAGAATAGGCCTCTTCTTGGGCCTTTAATAACCTCGTATGACGCCACATTGACATCCAAACGCTTCCACGCTTAGATCACCCTTGTTTAAAAGTATTCTTTATAATTTCTGTTTTTTTGTCTAGCTAAACACAAAACCTTTTTGAAAATTCCCTTAACACGGGATTTCAATCAAAACCCTCCGGGCTCCCATGTGGCGACACTAGAATGGCCCTGACTTACGTCTTGGACCACCCTCATATATATAGTTCTTCTTTTAGGGCATCCTTTTACGTCATATGCGTGTAGCTATTAATATATAAATTCCCCTTATATTATTAATACTAGCTATACATATAAAAATCATATAATTAACTCATTCACCTACTTACCTTTTTATTTAGACAGTTACTATTTTATATCAACAGAAACGATGCTAATCTACTACTAAACACAAAATGACTATCACAAGCTTACACTGAAACGTAACTTCACTGGTAGTTATAGGCCTAGTCATGGACAGTTTGGAACCTACTAATCTACTCCTGTTTGGATCACCCCGTACCGAAGGTTAAATGAATTAGTTTCGTATGGTTTGATTGACCGCTGACGGGGATATATGAGTTCTAATACCGGCTGCGTGCTGTTGTTTTATTTACCCGCGCTAACCCCCCCCCCCCCCCCCCCCCCCC
>CABFOW010000257.1:222482-241933 GCA_902141385.1 Timema californicum
CCCCGCGCGGTCTAGGATAACCGGGCGCTGGCAAGATTGGGTGCCAAGACAACTGGGTGTCAGTGTAAAAGCGTAATGATTCTTTTTTTTACGTAAATATTCATTTTTGGAGTTGTTTTAATAAAATCATAACAGAGGAATCTTAATTTATTTGTATTTATAAAGTTAGACTACTTGATATTTTAAAATTAAAAAAATCACATAAAAAACATGAAAAATACCTAACCCAACCTTATTTTTTTCCAACTAAAACAGATTTTTCTTCTTTTTTTACAATCAAAACTCACATTATTAAGGCCGCGCCCAGTTTTGGTGGTGCTCAGTTGTCCGGATCCGCTCTCCCTCAACCCCTCTAAAATTCTTTTCCCACTTCTTCCACGCAGATATGGGTATACTTTCTGTAAAGTTCTCTAGTGTAGGTGGGTAGTAATATAAGCATTATGGTTTCAAATATAGTCTATATTTAGTCGTGTATGTTTAGTGGCTTCAAATTAAGTTGTTTTAAAAACTATAGTCACAATTAAAATTGGCGACATATTCTTTTTTCATCATGAGAACTTCCGGATGTTATCCTTGAAATTATTTTAGTCCATTTTCAAGGTCTCCCTATCAACCACCTTCCCGTTCCCCCTTCCCCTTCTATCCCCCCACCATACAAATTAATCACACAAAGAACCGAAGCAATTATCGCAATGTCACTTCCATGGTTCAAATATTTCTGTTGTGTTATGCATATTCATTTTGTGGGAAGGAAAATGGGGTTGAGGGGGGACTCTAGAAATGCTTAAAGCCTTATCATGCAATTTCCAAGTATTTTTAAACTATGACTTGCAAACTAACTTAATCTAACGCTTGACCGGTTGTTGTCTATGGGTGTGAAACCTGGTCTCTTACCTTACATGACGAAAACAAATTTAGGGTTTTCGAAAACAAGCTGCTTAGAAAGATATTTGTTCATAAAAGGGATAAGGATACTGGAGAGTGAAGGAGGTTGTATAATGATGACTTACATACCATATTCTCTTCAAAAGTAATTGTTAAAGCAATCAAGTATCGAAGATTACGGTGGGCAAAATATGCAGCACAAATGGGATAATCTAGAGTCGTGCTCAGGGTATTGACTTAAAAACACAACGGGAAAAGACCTTTGGGAAGACCTAAATGCAGATGTAAGGATAACATTAGAATTAACCTTAAAGAAAGAGTTATATTCAGTCCGCCTCATCATATCTTATCTCAAGATAGGGATAAGGGCCGTACTTTTATAAGTAGGGAAATGCACTTTAGAGTTCCTAATGCCACAGAGTAATTAAGTAACGGTATATACTAAATCCTAGTGTTAATATATCTACTTATTGTATAGCAAGAAGAATGGAAAACCTCTTTGCTGGCATCATCCGGAATGGAACCAGGGTACCCTAAGCTGGTGGTATTATCATAACTTTGACCACTTAGCTATTATGTAGACCTACATTGTCGCTATACAGGTCCGTCATGTAAATTTAAAATATATTTTTTAATAATGTTATGCACCTGCACAACATTCTTTTGCTTAAATGAAATGTTCTTAATGACTGGAAGAATGCTATCATTTTTACTTTTTAGAAAGGCAAAGGCAGTAAAAGTTAATGTAAAAATTATAGGGCAATAACATTTTGTTGTGTATTCCTGGCAAAGTTTTTGGGAAAGTCTTAATTGACACGGTGCGTGAAAAAATTGAGGACAAGATTTGGGTGTGTATTGTGGTTTAATGCCTGATAGAAGTTGCATGGACCATATATTTGCATTGCATCAAGTTATTGATTCATTGCAAATAATGTGCGTTCGTTGATCTGGAGAAAGCGTACAATCGGGTGAACATTTGTATATTATGGAATGTTCTGATATAGTACGGTGTAGATGCATGTTTAATCAATGCAATTATGGTAGTGTGTAATGGAAGTAATGCGTGTGTTAGGGTGGATGGGCTCTTAAGCGAATGGTTTGACGTTGAACAAGGTGTGTTATGTCTTTATCGTTGTTTAATGTATTCATGTATACGTGTGTGAGGACGCGATTGGTGTAAAAAAAGGACAATGTGAATGGGAGAGTGCTGTTATATGCAGATAATGCCGTATTAATGTCTGAGAATGAAAGTGACTAAGTGCATAAGGCATTAAATCGTGTGAATGTGGGGACAGGCAGAATGAATTTTCTTATAAATGTCTCCAAAACGAATGTGATAGTTTTTGATAAGGATAGATAATTATATAGTTTTTGATAATGGCAGATCAAGAAGATTGTCAGCTTAGTAAAAATGGAAAACTGTTGGAACAAGTGAATGGTTTTGTGTATCTGTGGAGAATGTTCTGTAAAAATGGAAAGATAAAGGGTGAAATCGACAGATGGGTGAATGCATATCGGAGAGAAGTTGGATGTACTTGGACTGTTGCTAAGAATGTAGTAGTATTGAATGATTGCATTTTATAAAATAAAAGTATGTTGATTTCAACATGGTTTTGGATTTGAAGCTTGAGTTTGTCAGAAGAAACACAAGAGCAAGGTGAATGTGGTTGGAATGATATATCTAAGAAATTTACGTGGAAAATCTTTTATGGAAGCAGTGTGGTTTGAACAGAAATCCAAAATGTAAATGTGAAAGAAGCGTCTTACGTTGGTTCGGGCATGTTGAAAGGACGAGTGTGGATCGATTTACGAAGCAAACATTGAATGTTGAGTGGGTGGATCAAAAGGAAGAGGTAGGCCCTGCAATACGTGGTTAAATGTTGTAGACAAAGGTGTGAAAAAGAGAAACATTAGGAGCTTTTAAAAATAAAAGGGAATGTATGACTCGGTGTATTAATGTTGTTGAAGCGAAGGGAGTATGCTAAGATAAGAAAGAGTGGAAAAAGTTAGTTAGGATGGATTAAGTACGCAGTTCTTGTTTTTGAGTATATGCACAGTTTCTTTCTTACCCCGTAAGGGAACGGCATGATTAGGCATGTATATATGTATGGAAACTAGAAGGTGACCGCTCTTGTTAATATAAAGGCCACTTCCGCTCTGCGCTCGAGGTGACACCATTAATCTTGTTATTCGGTGCAGTTCACTTTTTGCATTTTTTAACATAGTGTTGACCAACGGCTTCAACGAATTCATTACAGATAGATGAACCTCTATCCATTTCAATTATCTGGTGTTCAATCTTCGATCTCGTACTGTGGGTCAATATGCACACATACGGTGGCTACAGTCAGGGGAAATCATAGAGAAATTAGGATAATCTTTTTATGATAGGGGAAACAGAGAAATGTCAGGGATTTTAATTAAAAATAAGGAACAATCAGGTTATTTAAATATTTGGCTGAATAAAACCTATTAATTAATTAGCAACATAGACATTCAAACAAAAGTGGGAGATTATATTTATCACGTGTACACAAAAAGGATTGCCCAAAATTATATGGGTATACAGTGTTCTTATACCATATTAAAACGTTGTCACAAATAAAACTGTAACGTGGACGCGTGTGATCTGGGAGGTTTGGGACCGTTTACACGTCACCGTTTAAGCCACGAGCTATTTTTAAGGATATCGGGGTACTCTACTGATTAAGCAGGATTGAAAACGCACACAGAATATTAAAGGTTTTGATTATTAAATAAAACCACTTGTACTGATATAATTGGATTAACTACAACTAAGCAAGTCACTGAATCAAATAATAAAAGTAATAATTAAGAAAGTGAGTTAATAAGAGAATGAGGACACACAAAATGTAATAAAATGAAATAATAACTATAAAACACATAACTGTTAAAATATTTTTTTGAACTCACAAAAAGGTTCATTATTATCACAGTTCACAACAGTAATTGTATACGTCACCCGTGTAGTCTACCAAGTCGCCACTTGCCCCCGAGCACGACATACTGCGCTGACCCGCGTTATACGAACACTGGATTCGCTTATCCTCTCCCGGGCACGCCAACCCACACGCTGGACACGCCGGCCCACACATCGGACACGCTGTCCCACACATCGGACACGCAAGCCCACACATTTGACACACCAGCCCACACACTTGACACGCTAGCCCACTCACTTATCACGCTGCCCACTATCGGACACGATGGTCCACTTCACTATCCACAATTTGGACTGGGGAACCTCTGGCTATCGCCGACCGTGTATATAAGGGGTCACAATTAAAAATCTGAAATCCTCCATTTCTAGAATACTAGGTTAGAATACAGTGAGCTCAGACTCTTCCAGAAGTGCCCCTTTTATTCCAATCAAGTTCTACCCTTTTCCTCTAAACACATTGGTAATTCGGTTGACCTAGCTACCTGATAAAAAAAAAAGACAGAGAAAATGACAAGCGCATTAGCCCAGCAGTCGGACACTAATCTCGCTACAATATAATAAACTTTAATTACCGAAAAAATTACTTTAAAAATATTTATGTTTAGTATGCGTTGGTATTTAAATTTAAAAAAATCTCTAAGACTTAGAGATTTTTTAATTTTTCCAGACTATTTTTACCCAGTTATTCTTGGTTAATAACTATATTTTATTGATCACATATCTATAGTCTATAATAATCCGTAATTATGATGTGTGTTAGCCTGTCCAGAGTTTTTCTCAAACTTACCAATAAGGTAGCTACAAAGCTGAAACTCCAACACACTGATTAATCAATTGTTGTAGTTAGTAACACTCCTTCTGTAATGTTCTGATTAATTAAGTGCTGTAGTTAGTCCCACTCTTTTTGTAATGTTCTATTCATTTAATCCTAGTTTTTTTAGGGCAAAACAATTACAACGAACATCGAACACACAGGTTGCAAATCATTGTAATTAGGTGAATGTTTGTATGAAAGAGACCACACTTAATGTAACTTAAATTAGTTGTAAAACGACACTTGCACACGGGAATCTAAACCAAGTTCGATCCCCGTGTCCAGCTCGCCATTTTAATCTAATTTGTATCAATACAAATTTTACATTATTGACTCTTTTATAGACAGGCTACCTCATTTTTAATAAACAAAATATTTTTAAATTATTATTTTCCAATATTTGATATTTTGTGGCAATGGCTTTTTTTCTCCTTTTTTTTTATCACCACGTCTTACTACCTGTTCATGTTATACGCATATATGGTAATTATTATAATGAGGTAGAGCTAAGGAAGGAAGTTTTTTTTTAGAGAAAATCTATCCACATTTGAGATTGGAAAACCATTTAGGAATAACCATCATCAGTAGACCCTATAAGGATTAGAGCCCTGGTCTCTCCGTCATCAACAGGCCAGTCTAAGGGGGCGGCCAGACTGAGCGCGCGAGCGACTAAAATATAAAATAGAACACATTGGTTGTAATGGGAGGTGGCCACACTGGAGCGAGCGAGCGACTGAGCGCGCGCGCTTGAAAGATAGAACTGTTTCTATTTTTCAAGCGCGCGCTCTCGACCCGGTACAGTCTAGTTTACAGGCGCTAGGCAATATTATTCTATGTTGGTTCATTGAGTGCTGGGAAACTTCTCATTTTGACATGATATTTGACTTTTTTCTATCAGTGATAGCCTTAACACATTTGCAATTAATGTCCTAATTTAATTGGTAAGACCATAAATATATGTAAGCCCGATATGTTAAAATACTTCAATATTATAGTCAAAGTAGGCCTTTACAAATAATAATCACCATTAGTTTGGAGAGTATGAAAAAACCACAACAATAAATAAGTACCCGCCTCGGTGGCGTAGTTGGCTAACGCGCTTGTCGTGTTGAGCTCTACTGCTGAGGATGGGGAGATCGAGGTTAGAATCTCGGTCGGGTGAACTGGGGGTGATTTTTCCTAAATGGTTTTCCATTCTCCTTCCACGCAAATGCGGGTTCACTTCCTCTAATTCAACCTTCCCAATTCCTAATCCATTAGAGTAATTAGTACTTAAAGCGTATAACCCGAACGGGTAGTAAGACGCGGTGCTAAATGTTAAATAAATAAGTTTTAAGAATCACCTTCAGTTCATTGAGCCTTCGAACCTTTACCTTGCAGTCAAAATCTATGGAGTGCAACGCACCATTCCGCCACTGGTGCGGCTAATCTGATTTTAAAACACTTCAGTACATTAAAAATATTTGTTGTAAGAATTTTAGAGGAGCAGAGATGTGCCAAGTGTCTTTGACAGAGACATCTTCTCTAATGAACTAGGGTCTGCTAATTACGCGCTCGCTCGCTCGCTCGCCAGTGTGGCCACCCAGTCGCTTGCACGCTCGCTCGCTCGCTCGCACGCTTGTCAGTCTGGCCGAACCCTAACACGAGTGTGACGACTTTCAGACCGTTCGTCCACCGAAGCAGGCTTGTGGCAAAATGTTGAGCGTGTAACAGAATCCGACTGTAGTTTGTCCCGGAATATCCGTCCCTGGCGCTATAACCCACGGATAACAGATAAATTACCCACGTCGGCCGGGAGCCACGCATAAGCCTGGATTGGTTGTTTGTTCGTGGGGCCGTGTTTCCGGTCGCGCTTTGTCACGCTGTCCCCGAGCTCCGCTCTCAGCCACATCAAGGTTGTCCACCGATGGATTCTGTGAAAAAGAGGGAGAGAGGGGGTGTACAGGTCTTACCTGAGACCCTGAGATCGAACTCTGTGCTTGTGTGATATTTATTTATAAGTAACAAAACTTTCTTAAAGTGGGATGGAAATGAACGCGAGCTAAAATACATTTTTTTTGTTTGTTTTCCCGCAGTTTTTAAAGCAAAAAATTTGTTTGGCCAAAAATAAATGGTACGACACAATCGCAACTTTCTCATATAGTGTAGAACAAAATGATCTAAAATAAGGTTTTCAGTAAATTGCCCTTAAGTAATTTTCCTCACTGACAAGTCGTCTATTAATCACAACATGTGGATGTGAGAAATGCCAGGCCTCCACCTTGATTCGGATTCCACGTTAAACTGTAGGTCCTCCATTTCATCTCACTATCACCCTACCCTTACACATTAGCGTAAGTGCGTACAACACGAACGGGTAGTATGACGTTGTGCTAATAATAATAATAATAATAATTTTCCTCGGAATAACAAACAAACAATCTGGTTAGCGATAGTAAACAAACACTCTTCACATAAACTTTTTTTTTAAATCGTTAGAGCCATTGAAAAAGAAAATTGTAATCAAAAAATATCACTTCACCATTAATTTTAAGGGCTAGGGTCAAAATAAATACATACTTCCTTATGTTTAGCTATATAATATTTAAATATCAGATTTGATCAAAATCCATAAAACCGTTTCAGATCTGTAGCCAGGGACAGAAAGATCTGTAAAATTGTTGGTGAAAGGGAGAGAGGGGGGCGGGGGAAGTACACTACACACATTTTTCTAGGACCACAACTTTTATATCTCAAACCCATAAAGACCACAACAAATACTGTTTTTGTAAACTAGTTTAAATAAGACAAAAACCTCTTTTAACCACAATACAAAGTGCATAAGAAATGTCTCATGATTGTTTAACATATGGCAGCACTAATTAAATTTGGGTTAAAATTTGATATTTTTCTTTTTTTCTCCCTGTTCCGTTCAATAATGAAATCTACTTTTTTGGGATTCAGAGGCACAAGCAATGTAGAGAGAGATTCATCGAAAATGTTCTACATTATGATACCTTCTATTGCCATGATAAAGTAAAAATGGTCACTTAACGAATGTCTATCGATTGTTTCGATTAGTTCCACCCCTGGCCTCCTTAAGAGCAGTCTCTCTGTGATTGTACACACATATAGAGACGGGTGTCGGGGGTAGAATATATGTGTGCCTTAGATTACACGCAGGAAGGCAGGAACAAAGTCTAGTGTAGCAGGAGGAGATATTTACCTTGGTTGATCCCCCCCTTCCCTCCTACATATACAGCTTCTTACAGATACAACACCGTCTAGTTGACAACACACAGGCATGTCTTTCTGGGTTTTTCTTTTTTTTTAATTCTCATTCTCTCTATTATTCTCTTTTTCTCTCTTTTACTCTCTTTCATTCATTCTCTCTCTTTTTAACACTCTTTCCCTCGATTTTTCTTTTTATTTATTTATATTTCTTTATATTTCTCTTTCTTTCTCGTTTTGTATTTTTCCCTATTCATCTTTTCCTTGTTCTTTCTTTGTTTTTAATTTTCCTCTCTCTATTTCTCTTTCTTTATTTCTTTAACTCTCACACAAAATTTACACCTCGCAACAAAGCCAGTAGCGAAGGATATAACATAAAACACATAAAACTGGTGATATTATGAACTCTTATTTATTATTTACCCGCTTCGGTGACCTCATGGTCTAAGGCGTTACTCTCGCAATAAACTAGACTGCCGATGACCGGGAGATCATGTCTTGATCACTGTCGGGTGTACTGAGGGTGGTTTTTCCTAAATTGTTTCCCACTCTCTCCACGCAAATGCATACACACTTTATTTAAATTCAACCCTCATAGCAAACCTATTAGCGTAATTATTAGTATTTAAGCGTATAACCCGAACGGGTAGTAAGACGCGGTGCTAATAATAATAATAATTTAACTGCCTCGATGGGCTTCTTGTATTTTACTACACTAATCGTGTAATGCGTATTAAGGTACAATTCTAAGGAAATGTTCCAGCACGTGCTTAGCCTAATACAGCTCAGCTGTAATCTACTTTTAGAAAACAGTGAGATTGAGACCAGTGAAACCGTTTTACCATACAAAAAAATTACAACAAAATTGTAAATTAGTTATTTTAATATGAAAAAAAACTTTACTAACCTGATCCCAATTACTTTGTTCAAATGAAGAATGCCGGTAGCCAACCTTCGATGTGATTTATGGTCCGAGCGTTATCTTGTAACTAGAATCCCGGTTAATCCATCGTGAGAAAGGCGGATAAAGTGTCGAATGGTGTCAGTAAAAGTACGAGTGGTACACAGCTCATTGGCTAGAAAGTTCCAAACGCTAATGACAAACGCGTGATTAATATTCAATAAATTAATATACCATCAGTTCATCACATTTGTGTTTTGGAAAGGCCAATCCTTCATCCCTAACAATGTAGGCCTTCGCTCACTTTGGTTTCCCCTCCTCTCTCCAAGTGGATGCTGACGTATTTTCTCACCACGTCTTACCACCTGTTGTTGACCTTAGAGGTCATGGGGTAAAGTTGCTCACCTCAGGACCCGATGTTCGTGGGTTCACACCCAGCTGGGGTCGATGGATTTTTTTCTTAATGGATAAACATCCATATTACAACTTATTACTCTAATGAGATAGGGGTGAGTAAGGAAGAATTTTAGATGTAGTAGATCCACATTTGCATGAAAGGAGAGTGGTAAACCATCTGGAAAAACCCACTCTCATTAGACCCTACTGGTACACGAAACCCGATCTCCTCTCTATCAGCAGGCCACTCTAACACGAGATTGACGCCTTAGACCATTCGGCCACCGAGACTAGTTAGTTTCGATAAGACAACACAACATATAGCTGTACACGAAATACTATAATATAATTTTTACTTTAGATATTTAACGTGCACTTTCTGAATCGACTGATTATATCAGTACACGACTTATAAACTAACTTAATTCTAGAACAGACACAACACCCAACCCCCCTGCCGTTAATTCATCACTGTTAAATGTCAACCCCACATTTCACCAATGATAATGTTTATGGACATGTCTAAAATCGAGCTCGAGATCCTTAACTCAGCAGGCAAACACGTTACCGACTAAGTTATATTCCATTCACGGTAGGAATTACTCTCTGAAAGGTCTTTTTTACTACCAATATCCTACTATATAGTAGATTTATGGTAGGGAAAAAGGCCTTTCAGAAGTCAATTCCTACGGTGAATGGAATATAGGTGTCGGGCTGTAAAAACATTAAAAATGCGCACAATGCAGTCTTTAAAAAACACCATTATGACAGCTACCTCTGTCACAATATACTATACTGTCGATGACGAGGAGATAATGGTTCGATTCCTGGACGATTGTACTGAGTGGGTTTTTCCCTGTATGGTTTTTCCACTATCTACCTACTTAAATGGGGTTACACTTCCTTTAAATTTAACCTTCCTCATCCTTAACACATGCGTGTGATTACTATATTTGTGAATAACCCTGAAGGGTAGTGATTCGTGATGCTAAAAAAAATTACACAAAAATAAAACTTTTAAAACGTTCTTGATACATTTTCTTTAGAACTACTTTCGTAGCTGAGTGCTTAGGAACGCCAAAAGTACCCATAATTAATCACATGACATGGTGGGTACATACGATAAGAAGTTATCAACCTTGTCTAGTATGATTTTTCCGGGGTGATTCAGGTGGTTGACATTCGAATCTCTGGCTGGGTGTAGCATTTTTTTTTTTACTCAATGTTTTTACACGCTCCCTTGTAGCAAATTTTATTACATTCCCCCCTCCAAAGAATGATAGATTACACATCCCAATCTCATTGGTGTAAATATGTGGAACGGAACCTAGAACATGGAGCGATATAAAAACCGTGGTTGGTTTAGCAGAGAGTTATTAAATAAATTAAGAAGACAAAAAAAACCACACAAACAAATAAAAGTTTTTTTTGGGATAAGAAATAATTTTTCCCACGAATTTATAAACGTTCTATATGCGCTGTACCCCCCCCCCCCCTCAATTTCTTTTTCGCTCCACCCTTTTCGTCCCTCTTTCCTTCCCCTATCTCCCCCTTACCATCTTGTCGGGTGTTGTGGGAGACGTGCGATGATATTTGCCAGATGTAGTAACGGTTGTCAAGGCCGTACGCTGGCACTGGCAAGTTTATTCGCCTCTCTCCCTTCCATGGCCGCGACATTGGCAGAGGTTTGTCCCTCCAATAACAAGCATGACTAACAAACTAAATAAAGTCCATTTTTCTAGGAAAAAGTAATTTGAAAATACAAACTTTTTTTCTTAGGTCAACATTGGTAATATTTACTTCATAATTGCGCCGTTCCTTTACAGGGTAGGCAAGAACCTGGGCTCAAAGCTAAAAAAAAAAATACAATTCTTTACTAAAGACAACCTCACTAACTTTCTCCACACTTCCCTATACTTGCATACTCCCTTTACTTCAACACCATACATACACCGAGTCATACATGCTATTTTAGTCTTAAAAAAACTCGATGTTTCTCTTTTTCACACATTCGTCTACAACATTTAACCACGTTTTACATGGTCTACTCCTTCCTTTTGATCCACACACTCTACCTTCATATATTTGCTTCATCACTCGATCCACAACCATCCTCTTATTTACTATACTACAAGTGTTATTTTATAGGTATTGATAATATTTACCATGGTTCGGCTAGAGGTCGATCGCGATCGACCGGTCAATCTCGCAGAAACTTTCAGTCGATAGCGTCAGAAAACTATATTGTCACGAAAAGGCAAACTTACCTTGCGTTAATCCACTCTGGTACGGTTTATGGTGTGTAGTGTCATCCTTCAAGGTAAGACTGATATCTTGTTTGGTTACACTATGATGCAGCTTTCAAGATAAGGTCATAGTGTAATCAGTCAAGATAAGACTATTATTACCTTTCAGGGTAAACGGATTGTATACTTCATTCACGGTAGGAGTTTACCTCTGAAAGGTCTTTTTTCTTACCAATATCCTACTATATAATAGATTTCTGAGTAGGGAAAAAGTCCTTTCAGAGGTAAACTTCTACCGTGAACGAACTATACAATTCGTTTAGTTTATGTATTTTTTTTTATAGAGGCAGGAACAAAAGTATTGGAGTAAATATCGAATTTAAGGAATAAGAATTAAAATTAGTGAAGATACGAAGGGTGATTGCGGGATCTTTGTTAAATGTAATGGTTGATCGGGCCCCCCTAAGAGTTGCCGACCCCTGATATATATCTAAAGTAGGAGCCGAAGATCAAATCACATGACTTGATGAATGAATGCTTAAAAATAGATTTAGTAACTCTTCTAGCTATCAGATAAGATTCTGCCTATGAAAATAGCACAACGCACAACCTACCTCAACCCCATATATATATATATATTATTGTTGGTCTCTGTGCGAATTCTTTCATGTGTAGTAAATTACCTCGCACCAGTGTGCGCGCGTACTAAAAGTCAGATTCATCTAGTTGGGTTTTACGGTGATGGTTAGGGTTCGAATCGGGAGCGAGTGCACCGATGTGCTTTTTTATTATTCTTTATCTCCCTTCACGTTAATGCGGGTATATTTCCTTTGAGTTCTTCTTTCCTCGTCCAATGCGCTTTAGATCAGGTCTGTGGGTAGTAAAATTCTGTGCTCACACTAAAAAAATACATTTATATTTTTCCATGACTTTTGACATTAAGGTGGGATGGTAAGTAACGTTAGTTAAGGCAGTTTTTATAGAAAAAATTTATTTTGGTCAAAATAAATAAGATATTTGCTCCAGTAGAAACATAAGAGTTTAATTTTCTTCACATGTTGATCTGAAAAGTTTTTGAATATCTATCAAAGGTGTCCTGGAATTTAATGACAGCTTTTTCTCTTCGTTTAAAATGTCTATTGTCAAATACTAAAATACTCATGGCAGATATTCAAGAACATTTTTGATTAAAATGTGTAGAAAATTAAACCTAATGTATCTTCTGTATTTGTAAAAAAAAACTGTTAAAATGCTTACCTTATCTCGAGTTACCTACCATCTTAAGGGGCATAATTAAATTACGTAAGGCTTTTTTTTCGTAATTTTTGACTCCCCATCCTTTCCCCACGTAAAGAATAGTTATTCCGTCATCCCCCCTTAACCTCTATCGTGTTTAATTATATATTTTTTACGATTGAGATTATTTTAATTGTTTAATCTCTTTTAACATGAGAATTAGTAATAAAGAGTAAATTTTATAATTAATATTTTTATTTTCTGACAAAAAGATGTTTTTTTTAGATTTTGTTTTACCATAAACAATGATAAAAAAAACTTATGTAAGATGGATTCTGACCCCACACCCCTTTTCGCCCTCGTAAGAAAACTTGAGAAAATATGGACCCCCCACCCCACCTCACAAACCCTTACGTAATTTAAGGAGGCCCACCATCTTAAGGAGCCGATCAAGAGATCCTTTGTGTGTGTTCTATCTCTTTGAATTTGTTCCTACCAGGACTATTTTCTGCCCGGATCATCATACTAAGAAGAAGGGTCTAGGGTGGAGTAAGAATATAATAAGTATAAAAGAAATTATCCCACAGAGAGGTTATGGGGTTGTTGACTCCTCTTTCCTCACCAACTCTTTCCCCTCCCCTCCCGCCCCAATAACATTCTGTTGGCGCTCTCGCGCGATTATAATGTGTGCACACACACACAGATGAATAATTGAGTCTCTATTGTGTCGGAAACACTGTTGGCCTGTTATAATAACATAATATGCGAGAGAGACATGTCCTTGTGTGATTCCCCAGCCATTGATTCGCCCCGGAATTAAGTCTCCGCTCTTTTCGATTTGATAAATAGGATGCAGTGCACCCCCCCTCCTCCCTCCCCCTTTCCCAACAAGTGATCTCAATTAAGGATATAATTTTTGTTATGCAACCAAACACATACACAATAAATCATATGCATTAAAATACAATTATTATTGTTAAGGACACGCTTATGTGGCCGCGTGGTCTAACGCGCTAATCTCGTGTTGGATTAGACTGCCAAAGACGGGAAGATTGGTGTTCGATCTCGGATGGGTGCACTGAAAGTGTTTTTTTTTCCTCGATAGTTTTCCACTCTCCCTCCATACAAATTCGGGGGCATTTCCTCTAAGTTAAGCCTTCCTAATCTCTAAACCATTATTGTAATTAGAGCATTAGCGTATAACCTGAATAGGTTGTAAGATGTTGTGCTAATATATTAAGGGAAATGCCATGAAATTAATGGGAGAATTGGAAAGAGGATGTGAAAAGCACAGCGATAAAACACGTAGAGAACCGCTTCCAAACAGACCATCATCAACCTTTTCTAATCCGGACCTCCTCAGTCCCCGGCAACCATGAATTTGATATATTTGACCGTGGTAGTACCGGTGGTAGGACCTTTGGCGCATTCCTGCCGATAAACTACCCTTTTGGAACAGTCAATATAGGACGTTCGGCCCAACTGAGATAATACTTATGTACTAAGGGAAAAAAAGGAATTATCTCCTTTTATTTATTTAGGTCCAACCTAACATAATCTGATTTAACCTAGCCTAACCTAACCTTTCAGCCGATTGAACCGACACTGGCTACATTATTATTTAGCATCGCGTCTTACTACCTGTTCGGGTTATACGCTTAAGTACTAATTACGCTAATATGTTAAGAATTTGGAAGGTTGAATTTAGAAGAAGTACACCTGCATTTGCGTGGAGGGAGAGTGGAAAACCATTTAGTAAAGCCCCCTTCCACAGATCACCCGACCGATATTCGAAACTCGATCTCCCCGTTCTCGGCAGTCTAGCTCAACATGAAACTAGCGCGTTAGCTAACTACGCCACCGAGGCGGGTCACTGGCTATAGAACCGCGAGTCAGAAGTAAAAGCAAACACATAAGGTAAGGGTTAACAGGTGTTTTCTCAGCTGTACCAAACGTCCTACGATCCAGTGCGAGTACCCTTGCGATTAATTTAAAATGGGGGAAATGGGGGTGTCGCCGTCCCTATGGGCGAGTTCAGGATGTGGCAACCTTAGCCGTGGAAGTGGAACACGTCAATCAAATCGTATGAGCTTCGGTGAAAGTGTTGGATTTACATCTCAACGCTGGAGAGAGATACGTTTACTCTCAACTATCGTTAAATTCCAGAAGAGAATGTATTCTTAAAGACTCTGGTTACGATATAATAATAATAATAATAATAATAATAATCTCACCCCGAGGATTGATCCTAATGTGCTTCTCATCCATCAGGAGCTGCATTCACTCAACACTTCGGACGGTTAGTGTTGTCCACATCGTCTGAGAGAAATCAATGTCAGCGGCAAGTTCTAAAAGTGCGGTAGTTTCCCGTTGATTTCTGCACTAGATTTTTACCAGAAAGTGAGAAAGAACCTACCAATTTTGCCAGAGATCAGTTACCTGCCACCTGCCTCGGTGGCGTAGTTGGCTAACGCGCTAGTCGTGTTACATTTCAAGACATTTTGAAGAATCGTAGAGGCCACCATGTGAAGAAAATTAATCTTTATGTTCATAACTGAAGCAATATTTTATTTATTTTAACCCCCCAAAAAAGTTTTGATATAAAATTGTAAAAATTTTGCCCTTAAATTGCGTCCTCTACATCCCCACCTTAATCTTGCAAATGGGCCTAATTATTCTACCTTACTAGAAACCAAAGGCCCTCGAAGATGGTGTCTTACCGTATAATGCCTAAGCACTCTTGCCCATAGCCAAGGTTTACATCGTTAATGACCTTAAGAGCGGGGGGGGGGGCGGGGGGGGAACATTTTCTGCGTTCTGGTCAGTTTTATGACCTCTGACCTTCCTCGTACTACTCAGCGACATGCACTGCACAGGAAGTGACTGATGGGCTGTAGTGTCGCTCATAGAGCGCCGCTCAGCGGTGACAGTACCGTACTGTGCCACATTCAGCCCCGTGGAGGTTTACTGTGCAGTGGTTCAGACGTCTTACAGCTGCTTCTAGATCAAGAAGGGGGGCAACATGTCTCTCAATGTAATCACAGGTGTGATGAACGGGAAGGGAAAATTGCCAACACCATGTAAAAAATGAGAAATCTGGTCGAGTACACATTTATAGTATTCTATGTAACTATTTCATATTAATAAAATGAAAAATGTTATTTAGTTGGACAGTAACAGAAAAAACACTAAAATCCAGGCAAATCGTGAATAGCGAATATTTATTTATATGATGTGAAAATACATACTGAAAATAACTTCAAAGTTTAGAACTGTTTTGCGGACCCCAGTTGGGGAACGAATGCCATTTAGCCTCAGGCCATTTGACCACTGATATGAGTTAGCATTCTTTATTATTCACCAAAAAATTAAACTTTTTTTTTTATATTTCTGGTAAACATTGTGCTCTTTTAGTGTTACATCAAAAACAAAAGTGTTATTTTATTATTTTAATTCTTCTAGGATTTGCTTCTTCGGTGCTGCCCGCATATTTACACTAATAGAGTAGGGATGGGAGAGGTAGAATTTGAGAGGATATGCACCTGAATTTGCTATTATTGTGAGTGGAGAAACCGTTTTAAGAAAATAACGGCCTCAATACACCCAAATTGCAATCTAACTTTGAGCTCCCCTTCATCGTTAAACTACACAGAACGAGATTGATGCCTTTGTCCTCGACTTTATATCAGTTGCAAGGTTGAGGAAGATAATATAAAGAGAATGCATCTTTATCCTAGTGGATAGAGTATAGGGGAAGATGCTATCTACTAAAAAAAAAGTATTTTACTTGCTTGCAGTTGCTTGGGTGGTCAAGTTTCGATTCCCGATTAGATGTAGGCCTACTGAGGTTGGTTTTACCACGTTAGTTTCCCACTCCCTCCTTCACGCAAATATGAATACATTTTCTTAAAATTATACCTCTCCAATCCCAACCCCATTATAATTATTTTTAAAGTGGGTAGTAGCCAGAACGTGAAATGAGAAGTGATCTAAAATTAAACTGCTCCTAAAGGAAGTTTACATACCTTTTACTGTTTGGTCACTGACTGTACAGTTTACTATTACCTGCATGTACGCATAAAAATGTGAATCACTTAATATTCGGAGAAATTCACTACGACTGTTTTAAAATTCCATAATGGTAGCAGTATTGTGTAGACATTGTTTTTTTTTTATCATGAGGCTTTTAATATTAGTCCATCTACAATATCCCCTCGTGTTTTATTGTTTGCTCTTTGTATAGAAGATAATTAATCATTGAGTGGAGGGGGAAGAAGAAAAGGCGAGCTGTCGTAAAGAAAATAGTTTGTGGCCGCATGATGTAAAATATTGTAATTACGCTGTATCTTTGCGCAGGCTTAAATCGAGGCTGGTTAAAATTAGCCTGTTACAGTCGTATCACCATTGAAATACCTTTATACAATTTGTTTAGAATGCTACTAAGCATAATTTACTGTACTCATACGCCCAGCAATGTTTTATGGCTCTCCCTTTTAATAGATGTTAATTTTTATAAGATATTTAGTCAATGTTGGCTGCTTTTCAACCATTTCTTTTAACTTTATGAAAGGATCGTTCTATGGTGATCCGACTGTACTTGTATGTTGTTATAAAAAAAAGATTTTTTTTTCAGAATGACATTTTAAAGCCAAGGGATTGGCGGCTCTATTTAAGGACCCCGGCACATTGAAGGGCTTAAACCCATTTCTTCTTAAGAGTAGGATACTGCGTGTCATTTCTGGAATAAGTTCGTCCCGACTAAAACTTATATTCAGTGACGACTCGTGTATAGACACTGCGGAACTGCAGCACCCCCTATTTCTACTTTATATTATCGATAACATTAAATATGAGTCCTTTTTTCTTTAATTCTCTCTTAATTTTTGTAGTACAATATATATTCCTTAAGCTTAATGTCAGTACTTTAGTATCCATTCCCCAGTTTATGAAAAAGATACAAAAATCTTTGTATGGAACTGTGCGCTTTACAGTGCCAGCGACGTGGTGTTTGACTGCTGTGCGCATGCGTGTGGAGAGGAGGCGGGACTGCCAGGTAGAAAGAGGTCAGTTGCTCTCGCAGTGCCAGCTCTGGCGTGATGGTGGAAGGAAGTTTTTTCTTACTCAGCGTGTGTTGTGCTTAAAACCGTGTACCATATTCTTGAATGGGATAAAGTGTAGAAGAATGTTGAATTAGAATATTATTCTGCTTCCAGCTATTGTATTTGATTATTTTTCTTTTAGGTTCTTTTATTTAACAGAAAGACTAAATGCACTTGCATTACTTTCAATGGAGAAAAATTTCCTCAATTGCCATCCAGAGATCAAGGAGAAAATTATTGAACTAGTTGCGCAAATTAAAACAAGTACGGATTTCATTTTTAAATTAATAGATCAAGCTTGAACTGTAACAATTTAAGTTAAACTAAGTAAAACATTTTTTTTTTGTTAAGGTTTTGTCAAGTTTCTGAATAAATTTTCTTTTTACACATGTTTTTTCCTTTTGCACAATTTTAAAACAAAGGCTAAACCTTTTCTGTAGCAGCACCCTCACTAATTTTAGCTATGAGCCGCCACTGCTTATATTGCAAGTTTTTCATAGCGTGAGAGTGTAATTAAGGGTGAGGATGAATCACTATGTAAGTAACTGGTATTGCACATGTAAAAGTCAACGCCCGTAAAGTAGATTTTATCCCCCGAAACAATTCAATACATTTATTTGAAATGAATTTGGTAGACATTAGTCTACCCTGAAGTCTGGAACAAAATATTTCCTCTTTGCGTTTATTTTAACATCGTCACAGAAAACCCTTTTAAAGGGAAGCATTTCTATGGTACCTTTTCCAAAGAAAGAACCTTAAGGTGGGATGAAGGGAACGCAATCTAAGGGGAGTGTTTTTACATTTTTTATATCAAAGCCTTGTTTGGTCAAAAGAAATCAAATATTGCTCCAGTAGAAACACAGAGTTTAATTTTCTTCACATGTTGATATCAACAGTTGTTGAATATCGGTCAAGGGTGTCCTGGAATGTAAATACAAGTTTTTCTCTTCATTTAAAAAGTGTATCATATAATGCTGCTATGCTCATGGCAGATATTCAAGAACTGTTTATATCAAAATATGAAGAAAATTAAACTCTTTGTTTCTACTTGAGCTATATTTGATTTATTTTGGCCAAAAACAAAGCGTTGCTATAAAAATTACAATAAACACTGTCCTTAGCGTGCGCTCTCTCCAGACTCATAACTTGTATTTAAAATGTAGAAGATTAAAGAAAATACCATCTAAATTGCCTATCCATACCCAGGAAAAGTGCCTGCTCGAACCTACCACCGCGGTCGAGCACGGACGAACTTACTGACATTTGTCACAATTATTATATCCTTGATTCGGTAGAATATTGTCCTTCATTTTGAAACGTTTGTAAGTTTCATGGTTTTAAGTTTCACGTTTTCTACTGAATATAAATTTGACACACAAATAGAGTCGGGCATTAAATCAAATTAAACTTAACATTAAATCATGTGCGTAACATTTCAGGGTTAAGTTACATAATCATTTTGTAAAAGTGAAAACAAAGTTTATAAGAAATGTACAAACCTAAGTTAAGCATGAGAAAAGAAACAAGAGGGGCCCGTTTCCCCCTACCTCTTGACTGAAATAAACCCCTCTCTTCCCTATAATAAACTTGACCCCACCTTCTAGCTTTATTCCACTCGCCTATGATATTCTTGAATATAAAGCTGAAAGAAGGTCTTATATCAAACTCCAAATTGCTTCTATAGGCTTCCAATTTTTCAAAA
>CABFOW010000257.1:242306-257292 GCA_902141385.1 Timema californicum
GTTTTTTTTTTTTTTTAATTTAATATCCCTAAAAACTCGCAGTAAGGAACAGGACCGATTGTAATAGATTTCCCTGAACCAGAGTTACAATATTTTAATTGAAAGTGAAAGCGACCTTGGCCGATTTCTTTCTAAGAAGGGAAATCGTCTAAGGAGACGCGGTGAGGGTTGCAAGAAGCCCTCGCGGCAGCCATTGGGAAAACACTTGCGAGGCGATCATACCATCATACAGATAGAACGTGTGTTAGAAGCTCACGATCATACCATTACACAGATAGAACGTGTGTTAGAAGCTCACGATCTAACCATTACACAGATATAACGTGAGTTAGAAGCTCATGATCAAACCATTACACAGATATAACATGAGTTAGAAGCTCATAATCAAACCATTACACAGATATAACGTGAGTTAGAAGCTCATGATCAAACTATTACACAGATATAACGTGAGTTAGAAGCTCATGATCTAACCATTACACAGATATAACGTGAGTTAGAAGCTTATGATCAAACCATTACACAGATATAACGTGATTAGAAGCTCACGATCAAACCATCATACAGATAAAACGTGTGTTAGAAGCTCACGATCATACCATTACACAGATATAACGTGAGTTAGAAGCTCACGATCAAACCATCATACAGATATAACGTGTGCTAGAATCTCACGATCAAACCATTACACAGATATAACGTGTGTTAGAAGCTCACGATCAAACCATTACACAGATATAACGTGTGTTAGAAGCTCACGATCAAACCATTACACAGATATAACGTGTGTTAGAAGCTCACGATCATACCATTACACAGATAGAACGTGTGTTAGAAGCTCACGATCAAACCATTACACAGATAGAACGTGTGTTAGAAGCTCACGATCAAACCATTATACAGATATAACGTGAGTTAGAAGCTCACGATCAAACCATTACACAGATAGAACGTGTGCTATACACTCGCGCATTCACTCCAACCCAGCTTTGATTATTTAGTAGCTGCACTATTTATTAACTAGAACCAAATTGTGAAATAAATTAATCCTACTATTCACTTTGTGATCTTTAATTTATGTTATCTTCCATTTAAATCAAACTCAGTCTAATCGTAGGTAGAGAACTTGAAACTACCTGGAACTTAAACACAATAAACTTATATTTAAATTTAGTGCTAAGATATTAACTGACGCACATGAATCCAGGGGAATCAGGAGATATACTAACCCTCTCAGTATTTGAACCTAGAACGCTGGAACAAATACTACAGCGTGCCGTTAGAAAGGGACGTTTAAATAAAAACATTTAATATGGAGGAAGACTACTTCAAATAGCTTCTAGAAGAATATAGTTTTACAATATTTTCCAAGATGAGATCATTCAAAATTGCTTGTTGATACATACAATTTTCAAATATTTAGCGAGTGTGGATGACATTCTCAGTAGCTTGCAAGAGCATCAAAATTTAAAAAAAAAATCTGGAGGAGAACCACTCCAAATACCTCCTAAGGCAGTCTAATTTTATTTTATTTTAACTGTGCGAACCTATTTAAATAGCTTTTACGGGCATCCCAATCTAAAAAGGTTTATTTGGAAAGACCACTCCAAATAGCTGATAGAAAAGTCCAATTTTCAAAAAGTTTCCATAGGAGAGCCACTCTAAATAATTTCTAGTCAGTCTATAATGAGAGTACCTAGAGTCTATTCAATGTAGGAATTGTTCTCTTAAAGGCCCTTTTCCCTACCAGAAATCTATTATATAGTAGGATATTGGTATGAAAAAAGACCTCTCAGAGAGTAATTCCTACCGTGAATGTAATGTATAGCCCCTCCTTTGGCTTGGAGATCAGAACCCCTAAAAATATATTTTAATTTTTGCTAACTGCCTCCCTATCCAATTAAGGTTCCGCCCCCACTGAAGTCGAGTAGTACAAAGAGAGAGGAGGGTCCGTGCTTTACCCTTGATTTACCCGGGTGGTGCAACGTATTCATACGTCAGGTCATGTGATATATAGTGTGATAGATAATATTAATAACTATTAAATAACACCAATACTATATTAAAATGCAATAACTGTTGACTGGAAATAAATATGTTTTTTTAAAAGGCTGGGACCACTTTGAAAATTGGACTGAAAGGACTTCGGTCTACTACAAATCTCTTCAAAGTTTCCACTGTAAACATTAGTATTATTGAATACATATTTTTATTTGCCGTTCTAATGTTCAGTCTTTTTCATGTGTCAAGTGGTCTTGTACATTCCTCACATTTGTTTGGAAGTCAGTGGAACAGTGAGTGCTCGCTTCTGTTTTCTAAGAACACAACAATGGAAAACCTAATAGTATGAATAGCTGTTATCCTACCACTGGTTGCAAATCGTCAATATGCCGGTGTTGTTGTTGTTGTTGTATAACTATTCTATTGTTTCCTTATTTCTGTGTTGACAACAGAATGTATTTTTGTTATTTTCTTCTCGTAACAATGTTTTATTCATGTCTGCATACTTCACACATGGGGCTAATTATAATCAGCCGATTAGTCTAAGTAGCGTACAGGGTTAGCCAAAATTACTCAAGAAATATTTTAGTAGTGATTTGTTCATGTTTTTTAAAAACTCATTTGTTTTACATGTCATTGATTAAAGATTTATTTAAGGGGCCGCCTCACTGTGCGAAAAATTGTCGTGCAAACGTTTAGAACTAACGCCAAATGTAACAATGCATTATTTCAAAAGATGACTCAAGCCAAAATAAAGTTGAAAGATTCTAACGGGGTTCTTTTTCCTCAGCAACCATATATTTTGAGTTTTATTAAAAGAGGAAATTGTGTGAAAATGTAACATTAGCTAATTTGCACCAACTTTTAAGCATATTTGCAGCGCTTTAAGCCTAGGCTTGATGAAAAAGTGCTCTAGATTCAGCCTTCCTCTAACAAATACAGTTTTTTTGACAGGTTCCCAACAAAAAATGTTAAGGTATTTGAGAACTAGCAGTGAGCTTTCCTCTTTACTTTGAGATAAGAAGTTTAGTAGTTTTCTTTGCCTTCTTTCTTACTGACATGACAGGGTGGTTGTAGGGGAAGGACAAAAGAGAATATAATCTTAAACAGAAGAGGGAAGTAGTTCTAGAAAATGACACAAATAATTGTATTTAAGCTGTGTGGCCTTACAGCGATTGATACTTTCTCGCTGACAGAGGTGGCCACCTTAGTAACGATTTAAAAGTGTCACCTAAATTATTTAATTGCAAAAAATTTGGACCTAGTAAATGTCTGAGGAATTTTTTTAAACGATTTGTGATCCTTTTTTTTTACATAAACCTTTAATGCGAATAGTATCAATCCTAAACAACAAATATTCAAAACTTAACGACGTTGTCTAATTTGTGATTTCGAAACTATTTCGCGGAGCGGGTTGCATCTTAACTTTACACACCTAAGCACTATCACACCAATTTACAAAATAGAAAGAGAGGGATGATAATAAGTAGTTCGCCCGGCGAGGACTCTTGTTGGTATATCTTGTTTAACACTTCCCCCTTCCGCTGATGAGTAGAAACACTCATTCAACCAAATGCGTCTAGACAACATTGGCTTGTATTTCAAAATAATCGTTTCGTTGACAGGTAAAAAAAATGTATGTTTTTTTAAATTTGTTCCAAATTCTAAATAATAATAATAATACAACAATTATTAATAGGGAAAATCATTTATAAAGTTCTCGGCTCACCAGACCGTAGCTAAAAGACCATCCCCCCCCCCCCCCCCACNCCCCCCACACACACACACACACAACCCCCCACATCACATTCGGCCGCCTGTCTCTTGTTTGTTTTTACTAAACACGTGGTTTCTTTTGGAGAAAGAGGCTTCCCAAAAATTTCCATAGGGTTTCTACTTCGTCTCGTCTCACTAAACGTTCAGGTTGTACGCTTATGTACTAATTACTTTAATATGCTAGGAATGAGAGAGAGGTTGAATTTGGAGGAAGTGTACCCGCAGTTGCGTGGAGGTAGGATATCAAACTATTGAGGGAAAACCACTCTAAGTACACTTGACTGGAATTTGAACCCCGATATCTTATTTATCGGCAGTCCAGTCTAGTACGAAAGTGACGATTTAGACCATGCGTGCACTGAATAGTTTCATACTAACCAAACAATAGTAAGGCTGGCTTCAACCATGATTTTAGTCGAATTGCCATAGACGTGGCTCAAATTTATATATATATATATATAAATATATAAATATATATATAATTTATATATATATAAATATATAAAATAGCCTGAATGAAAGCTCTCCCACGCAAATGCGAGTACACTTCATCTAAACTATAACCTTCCTAATCCATAACACTATTTGCGTAATTAGTACACAAGCTTATATAACCCGAACGTTTAGTGAGACGCGGAGCTTAAAAAAAATTAAATTACTCGGTTGAGTTTGTTAATAATAGAACGTTATTATACTGTGACGTCTATGCAGTAAACCTCGCCATGAAGGAAATGAAAATAAATAACACTTTTTGTGCAATATTGTTGCTTAACTTGACAATCGGAGTCTGATTAAAATGTATACTTTAGTGATGCTCCGTCAACCTCCATCCACCCCTCCCCTTTCAAAGTAATTTGTGATCATTGTTAAAAAATACTTTATTTTGTTATCGTTGCTTATTATAATTGCCATTTGTCAAAATCAAGGGGCTTAAAATGAATTAAAAACTGTGTTTTTTATTTACAGCTATCCACACTTTTTTTTACCGCGTCTCAGTACCCGCTAGGGCTATAATTATGCAATCATATTAATTAGTATAATTATGCGGTGATAAGGAAGGTAGAATGTAAAGCAGCAACTCTCAATATTTTTTACCAAGTCACGGCACACTGAACAAGGCACTAAAATTGTCTAAGCACAAAAATCAGTTTTATTTTAAGGAGGGATTAAACCATTAAAACAACGGGCATCAAGATTGTGCGTACTAGCAGCGAGATTTCCTCTTTACCTCGATACAGAAAGTTTCGTAGTTTTCTTTCCACTCTTTATTGACAAAAGGGGATTGTAGATGAAGGTTAAAAAGGGATTAAAAAAGTTTACACAGAATATAAAAGTAGTTCCATAAAATGACACAGATTATTGTATTTTAAGCCGTGTGTGACCTGGCGGTGATCGATACTTTCTCACTGACCGAGGCGGCCGCCTTAAGGGTTATTTCGATTAGGGTTTCAAACCCTATAGTTGAGGTTGTTTTGTTCCTGGTTTGTTTGAGGGGAATATTGCGTCGGATAATAAACTCTATAATCTCAATTATATTGGACGTGTGTATGTATTGGTAGATGTCATGCGCATCTGATCTTGCCCCTGAAATTATTATTAATATTCGAAACATGTTATTGTGTAAATCTAGTATGAATGTCGAGTTATACTAAATTTAAGCCCTATACATTAATTACTTTAACATAACAATGGTACCTAAAAACCATAAAATAGCATATTTTATCCCTTGTATTATTATTATCACCGCGTCTTACTACCCGTTCGGGTTATACGCACTTACGCTAATGTGTAATGGTAGGTTGATTGTGAGATGAAATGGAGGACCTACAGTTTAACGTGGAATCCGAACCACGGTGGAGGCCTGGCATTCCCCTCATTCCCAAGATGTATTGTCAGAGGTGAAGGAGGGGACTGGCACTTAGATAAATCTGTTCCGGGACAGAGGATTGAACCCCGGACCCTCAGCACAAAAGTCTGACACGTTGCCTCTATACCGCCAAGTCACCTTATCCCTTGTAACTCGTGAACTATAATGATATGAAATCATACTATCCACTTTAATTTATAGCTTATAATCGTACCCTTGTTAAAATTTTGCAATACTTTTTTTTAATCTCTTGAATGACCTTAATCATTAGGCGTCTTTTTAAACTAACAAAATATATAAGATATAATTTGCTATGTATTATTAAAGCCCAGGATATTAATTTAAACGTAATATCCCATGTTAGTTAGTCTTAACTGACTGTTGTAAAAGTTATTTTATTTAAATTACAGTACAAATATTATCCAGATGCAGTTGGCAACGCTGAATTCTGTACTTAGCATGAACCAAACGTAATAGTAGTTTGGAAGATGAAGTGGAAGCAAAGTGGAATAATAATATGTCAACATTTTGCAAGAAACCAATCTTGTGAGTAACAACCAACTCAAAAGCATGAACTTCACATCAAAGCATTTGCGATTGGGGCCATTTATTTTTCATTCGATACTATTACATCTGTAATGACTGCCCCTGGACCCGTTACACCACCTAATACGAACCGGCTTCAGTGGTCGAATAGTCTAAGGTGTCACGCTAGCGCTTAACTTACCTGATGATGACGGGGAGATCGGGGTTAAAATCCCGGTCGGGTGTACGTTTTTTTTTTACCAAATGATTTTCCTCTCCTTATCGACGAAAATATTAGTACACTTCCTCTAAATTCAACGTTTTCATCCCTAAAAAAACTTGTGGTTACTACGCATGCGTATAACCTTAATGGGCAGTAAGACATGGTGCTAATAAAATAAATGGTACGGTGCACCACACATACTTTCTCCCGCTTTTATATTAAAATATACATTTAAAATACCCTCAAAGAAATGTTAAAAAGAAAATGACAACTGCCATCATGTTTATAGAGATAAATAGTGTCTAGATATAAAATGTAATCAAAATCGTTTAAGCGAATTTTGAGAAAACTTATTTTTTCTCTTTTTGCCCTCAACTAAACAACCCTTACATTTACGGTTAAATATCTAATTCTAAAAATCCTTTGGTAGACCTTATGAAAAAACAAAATAAAATGTTTTAAACCCAATCGGTAAAATATTTTCGGCTCTATCCCGGGGTACAGACTCTTTTGATTTCAGGGAGTCATGAAACGTCATTCATCAAAATTTTGAGTTAGATTTTTTTGACGAACACAATACTTTGTTTCCGAGGTGAGAGAAAGTATAAATTTGATATATTAATTAAAATACTAATTAATATCCATCATGAAAGACTCGCACATAAATTTACTACCCCAAACTCTTATGGGCACGCTAAACAATGTATCAGTACATAATTTACATATCAGGGACGCGCTCTCAAAAAGGATCACCATCCTTAGACCATCAAACAAGGGGAAGGAGGGTAACAGTTTTATTCTCCCCCATATCCTAGCCCAAACAATCTCTTACTACTGCTCTCAAATATACAATCATTTCATTTGTCATTTATTTAAGGTATTTAACGTGCACTTTCTGAGCCGACTGAATATATCAGCACACCACTTATAAATCAACTTAAATCTAGATCATACACAACATCCAGCTCCCGGCCGTTAATTTATCATTGTTAAAGGGGGAAACCCACATTTCACCGATGATAAACTTTCGGCCATGCCAAGAATCGAACCCAGGACCTTAACCTCAATAGACAGACATTCTATCAACTAATTTAAGGTGTCGGACAATATACAATTCCTGATATAAAATCTATATAATTGTTTTTCAAGAAAGTATTTGGTTTTCAGTTATTTTTTATTGCTAAAGACTGTACCTGACCCAGTTCTTCATGTGGAGCTAATTTTTCCAGTCAATGATGGGTGCGTCGTAACAATATGGGTGGCAATACCCCCGCCTCCCCTCTTCTTTAAGACATGTGTTCGCGGCGAACAACTAAAAACATTTAGCTATCAATCTCTCAGCTGGTTGCAACTGCTCCTAGGTTAAGTGCCTGCGTGGCAGGACCACACATGTATTTGTTAGATACAATAAATCTACACAAATGTTGGAAGGCTCGCTCTATAATCAGCTCAGCCTTTGTTGACACTTACCCCACGGTTCTAAAAGTTCCATCAATCCAGGAAAGGTATCATAGGTCAGTTATATTAGTTTTAAAGTCGCGTTCTACTACTTTTTGTTTAGGTGACCTGGTGGTCTAGGGTTAATATGTTGGACTTCTGTGCTGGGGTCCGGGTTCAATCCTCGGTCCCGGCACAGATTTATCTGATTACCAAACCCTCCCTTCACCTCTGACAACACGTGTATTATATTAATCACAATTTGTGAATGTGTGGAATACCAGGCCTCCACCGTGGTTCGGATCCCACGTTAAACTGTAGGTCCTCCATTCCATTTCACAATCACCCTACCATTACACATTAGCGTGTGTATAACCCGAACGGGTAGTAAGACACGGTGCTAATAATAATAATAATAATCTCAGACCCTAGCAAACATTTTTTTAAACTAATTTAACCATAATCTGAAGTGAATTAGGAAGGTATTATGATTCTCTGACAGATGGCAGCACTAACTAGATTGAGTTGAATTGGACTGTCCCCCTTACCCCCTTGTATCCTTCAAATATTTTAATCATTTCCAAGGATTAACAAGACAATTATTCAAATAACTGTTGAAATTACCATTTGTAGAATATTAAAATAAAAGTATCTTCTTAAGCAATATCTTATTTTGTCCAAAAATGGGTTTTCAATAAAATAAAAAACTGCAACCATACTGGCCTTAACTTACGTTTCATTCCATTCCGCCTTTTTGCAACTACCACGAAAATAAATATCCCCTCATCCCACCCTAACCCCTTGCCTTTATTGTCAAAGCGATTAAGTATTTTGTATGGAGGGGAAGATAAAGGTAAGAGCAGCAATTTCTTTTAGATACATTTTTGTCAAGTATTTGATAAGGGAAAGGCATCCAGTTGTCTCTTAGTCTTCGTTTAACTTAATCTAAAACATCTGGAAGAAGAGAAAAGAACAAACAAACCAAAATTCTAACATTTTGGTCCCCTTCTCGCGGACCACCTGCAATACACTCTCGTGCCACACTTTGAGAACCATTTGGAGAGCATAAGACAAGACCTCAAGTGAAACATCTCGTCTCGCTGCTTGTTTTTTTTTTTTTTTGCAACTCCGGTTGATGACGTCAGTTTCTCAGAACCGTCTGATGGTTGAGGGCAAGGGGGGAAAGCTATCCAAGGACGAAGCACGCTGCATATTATATTATACTGTGCATGTATTATGCTCTACTAGGAATAAAACAAACATAAACGCTGGGGTTTTTTCCTCAGGAACAGCCATCGCAAACCTAAGATCTACAGTTCTAATAAGAAAACCGCTATCGTTTTATTTAGTAAAACCAGAATAGTATTAGAATTGAATGTGTTTTTTGGACAAACATATTCTTTTATCATTATTATTTAAATAAATGATAAAAACCTTCCAGAAGCTTTTTACAGACGTAGATTATTTATCAAAACCAAAAGTTCACACCCTTTTAGAAAATAAAAATAAATGTAGCATACCAGGCAAAATCAAAATTGCATACCCTTTTAGAAAATAAAAATAAATGTAGCATACCAGGCAAAATCAAAATTGCATACCCTTTTAGAAAATAAAAACAAATGTAGCATACCAGGCAAAATCAAAATTGCTTACTCTTTTAGAAAATAAAAATAAACGTAGCATAGCAGGCAAAATCAAAAGTGCATACCGTTTTAGAAAATAAAAATAAACGTAGCATACCAGGCAAAATTAAAATTGCATACTCTTTTAGAAATTAAAAATAAACGTAGTATACCAGGCAAAATCAAAAGTGCACACCCCTTGTGTTGTGTGCAGCTCTCACACTAAAATACGGCATGTATTGGTTGTAATTTGATAGTTCCTGCATATCATTGGAAGCACTATGAATGTGCATTGAACTCATATATTCAACTAATGTTTCGGCATCTTGTCTGATAAAATTATTGTCAAATTTGAACAATTTTCATCTTAAGCGTTTGGGACAGTTTCATATGGGTATTTAAAGTGTAAATGTTTTGAATAATCTTCTTCGTACTGTGTGTGCTGCTTTAAATGTTCGATTTAGCAAACTAATTTATAGATTTTTTACATGGTGTGGCGAATTTAACTTCCTATTCGCCACACCTGTGGATACATCGAAAAATCTATGGCCCAGCTCAACCTTAGACTGTCGGAAGACCACTCTAATCTTGGGATGGTCTTGCAGTTTGTACCGCAATCGAATAAAAGGTGCACGGGTTTGAGACACCAGGACTGGCAGGTTGGGTAGATGCTGAGCCTTTATTTTTTTCTATCTGGTTCACAAAATTACATTTTTCTTATCTTTCAAGTGCAAACGTTGACGCAATTCTCTGACGCACTATACTGACCAGATCCCCTCCCGGAAATGTCCGCTCTTCGCTGGCGGCCATGTTGGGGACTGTTCCTCTTCGTGTAATAGCTGTGGACTAAACTTCGCTGTCAGTCATCATGACTATTATCTCATCAGTTGCTCCTCTCTCTCGGTTTGAATCGGCTCCTTCAAGTCAGTGACTGGACAAGGACATCATGAGGACAGACATGGAAATTTTCCTGTGAAGTTTTCATTAAACCTTCTCGTAAAAATATATTTTTAAAAAATGTACTGAACTCCACACGGACTTACTTGCTCTAATCTTTAAAAATGGTTATATCTACTCAAAACTCGAAATATATGTGAAAAGAAATACTATACACTAGCAAACCCAAGCATAAATTGCACTATATTTACGTAAAACATTTTTGAGTCCCGATTTTAAATTTAATAATTTTTTTTTTTTAATTAATGTTTTCATTTGTATGTTTGGACCAATAAAAAAAGCTCGATATTGAGTCTACAAGGGTCAACACTTCGTATTAAAATTAAGACTTATGGTTAAAATTTTAACATTTTATTAGGTGTTGAACATCTTCGGGTCATCGTATTGCTATTAAATCCCTCATTTATAAATTTTGACCAATAAAAAATGTATATATTGACTATTGACTCTAAAATGGAGATAGATCATTGTACAAAAATTTATCCTAAGAGGTTAAAGAAAAAGTAACACACTTTTTGAGAGACTTACTTATATTTAATTACTCTATGGCATTATAGAATTATTGCGTTAAAACATAAATGGTATATTTGTACAACTAAAGCTTACAAAATTGTATTAATATATTTGTCAATATCTTAGAAACTATTCATTTTATATAAATCTATTTCAAATAAAAGTGTTTATTTTTATTTTTAATAGTACTACAATTTTGCAATGATAAGCTATTTAGTCTCTCAAATAGTTGCGGAGATATGGAAATTTCTGCTTCTGTAAACTACGCTTAAAATCATTTTCATGGGAAAATGACAGTAGTAATTTTGTTTATAATCTTAATCAACGCCTAAATACTAATTTTAATCAAAATCGTTTGATCCGATTTATTCTTTTTTCGCCCTTAGTTAAACTACTCTTAATTTTAGGGTTATGATACTCAGATAGACGGCATTACAACACACTTTTTAGGGTTCGGCGGGTCATGAAAAGCTGAATTCCATCAACATTTTTTTTTTATGGTCGCAATACTCTTAACTTCTTTCGAAAAGTTAAAAATATATATTTGTGTATAGCTTAAAAATTATTGGTTTTATAAAACTATGTCTCAAATAAACAAAATATTTGTAATTATAAATAATTTCAGATCTCAAAGCGTTACGGAGATATGATAAAAAAAAAAGAATTTACGCATCAGACCGGAACCCTTAAAGTCATTTTGACAAAAAATTGAGAGTAGCCATTTTGTTTGTATAATGATCAATACTTGGAAATGAAATTTAATCAAAAACGTTATAGCCGATTTTGATAAAATTGATTTTTTTCTCTTTTTGCCCTTCAAACTACCCTTAATTTTAGGGTTAGATATCCAATTACAAAAATTCCTTGGTGTAACCCTATGAAAACCCTATATACCATGTTTTAGCCCGATTGGTAATATAGTTTAGGCTCTGCTACGAGGTACAGACAGACGGAAATTCAAAAACAACTTTTTCGGATTCGGGGGGTTATGAAACGCTGAAATTCATCAAAATCTTGAATTAGATTTTTTTACGATCACAATACTTTCTCTACCTATAAATAGCGAGAAAGTAATAATGCTAGTACTTACTTATTCTATGACATTAGGAACTCGAAATCTCATTACTGCACTTACAAAAGCTGCACTTATAAAAGTACTCCACTTATCCCCTATCTTGAGCTAGTTCTATCCAGTCCACCTCATTACACCCCATCTATTTCAGGTCCATTATAATGCTATCCCATCTGCGTGTAGTTCTTCCCATTGGGTTTACCATCCAATATCCTGAACACGGTTCTAGATTCTTCCATTCGCACTGCGTGTCCTGCCCATCGTGGTCTACGAGACTTTATTATACTAACAATATCGTGGGATGAGTACAGGGTATGTAACTCATCATTGTGTAACTTCTTCCACTCCCCAGTGATCTTGAACTCAAATATATATTCCAAATCACCTTGTTTTAGAACACCATAAATAATGCTAATAAAAAGTATCTTGTTATCATTGTTGACTGCAAAAACAAAAATTGTATTTTCTAAACCTTTCTTTATACCAGAATCCTACTATAGATGCTTTTATCCAAGGTCCTGTGACGTCAAAGGATGATGAAGAAGTAAAGTCTCGGGACACTTCAGCAAGCACTTATACGCATGTGCAAACATAACCTCATCAAGATTGACCGCAAGGTATAACCTTGAGAATCATTGGAACTTTTTTTTTTCTCCTAGTAGTATACTCTTTTTTTGCGGATATACAAACGTATAGCATTCGTTATTGCCAAGTAAAAGAATCACGTAAGGTGTCTTACTTTTGTCAAAATTGTTACCATCCCTCAATAGTGATGGCTATAAAATATAAGACTTAGCGTTTGAACCTAATCAACGTAGGCCTAAATTTAGTATATTTTTGAACAGTGTAAGTTTCTTTATTTGATGATCCTATTATACAGTGCTTTTATGAACCATACTTTACTAATTGAAGTTGACCTTGGTGGTCTTGAGGTAAAGTAGTCACCTGATGACCCGATGTTTGTGGCTTCACACCCAGTGGGGGTCGACGATTTTTTTTCTTGAGCCATAAAAATCCGTAGCACAACTTGCTTCGGGAGTAAAGTAAAGCCGTTGGTTCCATATCAATTGTCGCCTGTGAAAGAACCTTGGGAAGTATGTGAAAATACCTTTCCCGGCAAAATAGTTAGTCCCTTTCGCTCTCGCTCATAGAAATTCTCGTGTTCTGATATCAATCCGTTCAGAAAGGGCACGTTAAATACCTCAAATAAATGACAAAAACTCATTGTAAATAAGTTATAGACTCCAGTCACTTCTTAGTGATTCCAACCATTCTATATTTTTTGTTGGTGTGTTGAGATATTTTTGAATTTTCAACTCGAAATATAAATATTAATTTAAACACTACTAATCACATAACACTTGGTGACCGTTGACGGGTATCTTAAGGGTTAGAATCCTGTATGGGTGTATCGATTATTTTCCCTACAGGGCTTCCCACATCCAATAGCACGCATAGTGCCTTTAAATTCTACCCTCCTCATCTACCACACTGATATTAAGTTAGCGAAGTTCTGTTTTAACTTGACCATTGGGTATTTCTTCCGTCTGTTTGTCCAAATCTTTGTTCCGCGATAACTTTCAAATGCGTTGATAACTTTTAACGTAATTTGGCATAAATATTTTTTAAGCCTAGAGCAAACGATTTATGTACATATATTTCAATCTGGCTATCTATTTCAATATGGCGGTCGATCAAAAGGTTTTTCGTGTAATAGTACGTCTCAAGGGATTTGACATGTATTGCGATCCTGTCGACTTAAACTGCTTGCACAACTGTAATTCTCTATTAATATAATGTACTGTTTGAGTATAGTGTTAATTTGTGTTCGGTCTAACATGATCACTAAGGAAAAATAGGAACTTTAAATTATATGAAATTATAGGAGATATTTCAACTTTAAAATGCGTTAAATCTTAAATGCTGTAGTTGACGATAAGAAAGAACATGGAAGGAGCTAGGTTTACGGCTCACAGAGTTTGCTAGCAAGCCCAGTAACTAAGTTAATTATGTTGTATGAAAAGGGGGGTGAAACGGGGTTGAAATTCCACCACCCCGGGCCTCCTGTATCCTTTGGGCTGCCATGACATCTAATGCCCGGTGCGCATACAATATGTATATCTTGTTATGTGGGCCCAATGTACACGGGCGGCGTGCTTCCATTTTTTTTTTTACAGACGCATCCTTTGAAGTTGAGCTGACGCCGCGTCCCAGTTTTACATTGATTTGAATTAAGGATCTCACACAGGACGTTAGGTCTGGCATCAAGTTGGCGTCAGTGGCGCGTCAAAATAAGAGACGCGGCAGTGACGATGACGCTCAGCATCCTCTCGGTACCTGTGAAGATATGGAGCAGTGCGTACGTTACTGTGCTGCTTCAGTTACAAAGAAGCCATAGTGAAATGTTATGTAATTTGGGCAAAATTAGTGGTCCAACAAACATTATGTTAAACTTGAATACCAATATTAACTTATTTTACGTACTATGAGAAACTCTTGTAATTGTGTAATTTATTTAGTGATTCCCGGCAAAGATTTATCTGATTACCAAACCCTTCCTTCACCTCTGACAAGACATCTTGTGAATGTGGGGAATGCCAGGCCTCCACCGTGGTTCGGATTCCACGTTAAACTGTAGGTCCTTCATATCATCTCACAATCACCCTACCATTACACATTAGCGTAAGTGCGTATAGCCCGAACGGGTAGTAAGACGCGGTGCTAATAATAATAATATTTAGTGATCTATTTCACTACAATTAAAATTTATGTGAGATTAAAAATGAACATAACATAATGGTGATTTGTTTAGAAAACGTTTGGAAAGCAGGTCATATATTATATTATTGTAGTGTTATTTTATTTTAAATACCGTACATATAATAGTAGATGAGCTATACATCTAATAGAAGCAAATAAACCTATAAGATGCTAGAAAATATTTAATCAATTATTATATAAACACACTTTAGATTAGACTATAGGATGATGAG
>CABFOW010000257.1:264748-317745 GCA_902141385.1 Timema californicum
AATTGTTCTGTACCCCGTTTTTTAAACACCACCTAATTTGGATAAAACGACGGCCCATTGGGGGGGGGGCCACCTACCCCCCCCCCCCCCGCCTTTTCTCCTCGAGAGAGAAAATTTCAAGAATTTAACCTTATGGGAGGGAATTTTATAGCATCTGAATATAATTCTGAGCAAATTATATCAGTTTCAAAGAGCCAATTTTTGCAACAGCAAATGTTTTTACAAAATTAACCAAAAATAAAATGTAGTTGTTGCTGAAGCCATTGAAAAGAAACATATTTTTCATAAGTTTAGTAAACATAACAAAAGGAATAGCGAGCGGTTGAATAGAGAATGGTAGGAAATCTAGATTTTATAATTTTTATCGTTAACGTGGATATTGATAATTCAAAGTTGTTAGTAGAAAATTACAGCCATATTTCAAATACAGAATTATTTTATTTTATCATAAAAATTAGCAATAAAAACCAATAAAAAAAGTAAATAATACATGGTGAAAAGGGGGGCTAAAGCAACCTTTATCCCCCATTGATGGTTGCCCATGAATAAAAATGATAAACAAAACATCATTGGTCAGTGTCACCAAGTCCTTAACAAGTATATAACTATAAGCTATAAATAGCGATTCACTTATTTCAAATAATTACAGTTCACGTGCTATAAGGGGTCAAACGTGCTATTGTATGCTTTTTACATACCATTGTTAAAGAGTAATTATTAATTAATGGGGCTGATAGTCAGTATAACTGCAAATTTAAATTAGGTATATTTATAATATTAATAAGTATTATTATTACTATTATAATTATAAACATTGTTATACAGTAAAAATATTATTGTTGAATGACCTTAACTAAAACTTACAATTTTAAAGATTTGATAATTCGAAATTGGACTAAAGATTTAAAACAACATTTAAGATTCGTATTTGAGAGATATAGTAGTCAACCCATTTCTTAATAATTGTTAGTGAAGTCCTATGTTTAGGATAAGAATCAGTTACCTTTTGCGATGGTTCATAATATCCATCTAAATATTTGTTTAAAAATGACATCAGGTCACGGGAATTGAAACCTTGTCCAGGTGTTTTTTTTGTTTTTTCAAAAAATATTAATTAAATGGAATACTGGTGAATGGCAATAATAGTACCAAGTAATGTATGGTACACAACAAGTTGGTGTAATTAGGTCTTGTTGAAATTACCAGGTTTAATTTAATTTTGCTACAAGAAGAGCCACTGTTTCGTATTTGATGCTGCGTTGTTTTTTTATCAGTGGATATTTATTTAAGTTTTATCTTCTCCATTAGAACATTTATCATCAGGGGCTTAAAACGTGTAACTTAGTTATTAAAGGATAGGTCCAAACAAAATATAAACTATAAGTTTGTATATCTTTTGTTATATTTGTAAACCAACGTGTTTATCCCGTTAATTAATTTGATTAATATATTTTGACAGCTATGCTAGCACTGGTATGTTAAGTCTAGGTTGTGAATCTAAGAACGTCCAAGAGTACGAAAATAATTTGGGAATCCATCTTAATTTCTGTATATATAATATATAACCTATAGCATATATTATATTAAACGACCATAGAACCAAATAACGTGATATAAACCTTTATTTGTATTTCAATCCCACTTCCTACCACCAACATTGTTTGAAAGTCGTCAAAATCTACCAATGACACTTCCTTATGTATTATTGTATGATTTATCTTTAAATTATTAATTAAACGGGCTAAGAAATGGCAGTATTTTTGTTTACGCCATTGTGGCAAAATGAGGTTCTAGTTTTCAAATAAATGGATTCTTATGAAACTCAGATTGTATCTAAAAAGGTACCGTTTAACTTACACTTTCTGAACCAATCATAATATAAAGTCTTAATTCTTGAATAAATATTGAGGGTCCTAATTTTCTTAAGCTAATTTGTAAGTCGTGTGCTCAGTTGAAAGTACGTTTGCTTAGTTATTTAATGTTTCCCGTGTTCACTTCCTAACAAAAAGGTTGTGTCGCCGAGAAATCTCAATTATTCCCGTTGATCAATCCCGAGTGGTAAATTAACAGTCATGAGGTTTGGTTGTGGTTCCTCTCCCGAAATAAAGTAAAGATAGGTCTGTAACAACCACTAGTCCCTAAGCGTGAGTTTTAACTTTAATTTATTTTGAAATAAAGTTTCTTCTTTGTCTACAGTCCAATTTTAATAATTGGGAAATAACTTATTTCAAAGATAAAAGACTTTTAAGATCTACTTTCACGTATTCATACACCAAATCATGTAATATTATGCTGTCAATTTTAATCGATATGGTCATTTTTTACCCCAAAAAAAATGTGTGTATTTTCCTAAGGTATATTCCTGGTCTAGTGGTCAGAGCTACTAACTACAAATCCAGAGGTCTCAGGATCGATCTCGGTGCTGGTACGGGGTCAAACTCAGTCTCGTGAGGACAAATGAGGAACTACTTGAGTAAATAAATAGGTAGCAGCCCCGGTCTAGTAGACTGAGATTCACGGCTGGAGGGTTTGTTGTGATGACCACATGACACCCTCTATCAGCAAATTTTGGCACTATTATTGCTAATGGTGGCGGCCGCTCGGTTGGTGTAGCTCCTCAGACCCCCAGCACAGAAGTCTTGACACTTACCCCTGGACCACCAGGTCACCAGAATTAGAGTAAAAACACTTGGGTACATAATATGTAAACAAAGTTGGCACCTTTGTACAGCTACATCTCATATCACCGCTGAGGGAGCTGCAGGACTCTTTCTCGATTAACTGTTGCCAAATCTCCTATCTTTCTGTTATGTCGTACGGTGGTGTGTTGAGGTAAAAAGAAGCTACTTTCAACATTGATGAACAAGCGTTGTGAAACTTGATTTATATCTAAGGGAAGATTGACACACGAAAACAAAAAAATGACATCGCTGTTTCCCATTAGTAGCTGTGCAGTTAATTCAGTGTAATAGCACCGTCCTGGTGGCCACCCCTTAAACTAATGGTGGGAGATTTTTAAAACGTGCCGGACCACGGGAATTGCCAGACCACATAACGAGTTTCAACTGTATTGTAATTAGTATTTTCTTCCTCCTCTGTTTGTTCTCCTACTGCTTGACAGCTTCACCCAGTAACGTTATAAATCCTCTTGATTTCTGGACGTTTATGAATGTATGCTTGAATATACTAGCGCCTTAATGACTATGTACATTCCTTACACGATCGATTGAAAACTGCCACGAGATCGACCGGTCGATCGCGATAGAAAATTTGCCGCCCAACCCTCCTCGGTCTAGATGTTCTCGCACCGGAGTGTACACTGGGTATAGTTACTATGAATAGTGGAACATCGTGACGAAGCGGGTCCCGTATGGAAGATCCGCGCTTTCCATACCGTGCGATACGCAAGGACTTGTCTGAATCTCACGATGATGGATGGTGAAAGTTGCCCGCTAGCAGGCGGTTTTTACTTCCATCGTTTTGATTGTTTCGCCTTCCTCTCGCGGTCCACTCCCCGCTCCCTTTTCATGGCCGCCCTTAGGGGTGTGCAAACAGTGCGGCCGCACAGGGCCCCGCGTTTGCTCAAGTGACAAAGATATATACAAAAAAGTGGGGGGTGGGAAATATTTGCTTGCGTGCTCGTATAGCAGGCTTCCTGTTTAGGCGATCTAGCAAATTAATATTATCAGAGTGTAAAACAAAAACTCATGTGGTTTGATATATTGAACGAGTGAAGCGAGTTTTTCGTTTTAACTCCACCGATTTACATTTGTTTGTCTGTGGTCTCACGATAACTTTTGAACTCATTAATTGATTTAATTCAAACTTGGCGCAGTTGTTCTATGCACCTTTATACAGATCAAGTTTATTGGGGTAGAAAATCGGACTAAGGGTTGGGGAGAAATCAACCTTTATAAAGTTTATATACCTAAAAACATGGCTTCTAACATTAACTATTACATGCGTCCACCTTTTAGGGATTTTCTGATCATGTATATGGCTGAAACCTGGTATATAGGTGCAAATTACTGTAATAACACTATGTTTTAATTATTATATTTTGGGTGTAGTAAGAAGTGAGGCCGAAAACTGGGGGGCCCGTAAAGGAAGTTTGCCCAGGGCTTCACGTCTTCTAAGGACCCTTTGTTCTGTCAGCGTTCATAGTTCTCATTATATTCTCACCTCTGATCTTGGACTTCAAGCTCACAATCAACCGGGGGCTGCCTCTTGAGAGGTCAAAGTTCGAATTTCAGTCGGGTGAATCGTGAGTGGTTTGTCCCATCCCATATTTACGATAATACGGTGTCTTCTTACTCCAAACTACCTTCGGAATCCCTAACTCTAAACTTTCAATAACATTTTCGAAAATGATTAACGATTTTGTTTGGAAAAAAGATATCTAGGGATTGTTTGACCTCTCAAATAACATTGTATACTTGGTTTTTAGGTAAAAATTTGTTCAAGGTTGGTTTACTGATGATTGGGCTTTCGAAAATTTGAAATATTTGGAAAAAGGATCTAACAATTTTGTTTAAATATATATATATATATGCCTTTAGGGAGAGTTTTACATGACAAATAAAAAATTTCTCAAACTATATGCTCATTTTAGTTTGGTGTGCCAGTAATGTTAAGTTTTGGGCTAGAATCCCGGCCAGGTTGTACAGAATATGATTTTACCTAAATGCTCTCCCACTCTTCCTCAACGCAAATGTGGGTATATTATTTTCCTTTCACTAATTCCTATCCCGTTAGCGTGATTAATACACGCGCATGTCCTGAAAGGTTAGTGAGACGCGGTAAAAAAAAATTATTTATATATAATGACCATTTCAATCTCAATTTTATGTGTAAACTGTCTATACCCACAGTCCTGTTGCAGTGGGCAAGTCCTTACTCTCATAGTGAACTCTTTGTTGGATCCAGAGAATTCAACATCTTTAAGCGCGGGGCTTAGTGCCGGAAATCGTAGGAAAGGCGCGCACCCATTTTCCCCTACTCCTTATCTTCTCTCCTATTCCTCTAACGTCGCGATATAGACTAGTGGTTTTCAACTGGTGGTACGTGTGCCCAGTGGCGTACAGAAGGTATCGGACACATCTCTTAGTTATACCCTGATGTTGGTAGTAAGAACAGTATCTGGTAGTTGCTAAAGCTACAAAAAGAATTTTTACTATATTAATACGTTAAGTCGTGCTATCTGCAATTGTCACTTATGATAGATATTATAAATACCTATAAACTCGAATAACAACAGGGTTATTACTCTAATAATTATTTGAAGCGCTTTATAATCTCGGTCCAGATTTATTGGTCTCGATTCCCCCTCCCCCTCCCTATCTCTCTCACTCACTCACACACACACACACACACACACCTTGGATGGGAAAGGAAGAAACTTCCCTGGATGTCACCACTGGTACATTTCTAGGCTATGTCAGGAATTGAACCGGAGACCTTCAAGAGCATAAGTAACTGGAAATGTTTTCCCCGCGTAGAAAACCAATCTTGGTTAAAATAACTCACGGGGATCAAAACAGTTATTTTACTTCCGTAAAAAAAAACATTACTGGTAGCTTCAGGGCTGCAACGCACCTGAAAAACCGGGAACATACAATGACCTTTTTATGTTTAGAAAACACTTGAAAAATACACGGAGTTTCACAACAACGAAAATCGTAAAAATACTGGAATATTTATGAATTTGGTTCATTTGACTGCAAACTTTAAAGTGTAGGCCTTTTGTTTGGAATAAAAAGCTTACTTAAAAAAAGCACTTTGGTTCAAACAGTGACGTAATGAAAGCGAACAGGCCGAATTTGTGTACCTGATTTGAAGTGTATCGGAATCGCACAAGGTAGCTAAAAAATACACTATTGGGGGTATAATTCATCCATGACCTAAGCTTACTTGGATGACACCTCAAAACGTTTCTAGAAATAGTCCTTAATATATCCCTACGCAAACAGCTGGCATCTGTCACTTTGGATCACTGTAATGAAAACAAATGGTAATATACGAATGTGATAGCTAACCACAGTAATTTTGGCCATTGTTATTTATATACATTTATTTGAGGTCGGACACAAAGCTTATTTATCGTTTTATTCCACTTAAACAAATTAATATTCACAGCACTTCCACAAAAGGTCTAACGAAAATAGCTTCAAAATGTCGACCGACGAATTTAAACCATGTGGTTGAACATGACGGAAACAATTTTTTTACAATGATTCACCCACGCAGTGGATAAAAATATTTTATTCAGTTAAATGGGTAAAAATATTTTATTCAGTTAAATATTTCGAAATACGATAAAATAATTATAAAATAATGTACTATATATATTAAATTATCAGAATTTTCTTTTTTTTCAAGTAAATACGATGCCTGTATCAAAAGGTGCATATGTATGCACTATATTACACATTGTCAATAACGTTCCAACACGAAGACTAAGTACTTTTAACTATGTTTAGAGTATTGTTTCGAGTTGTATAAAAGGAAAATATTAAAATTCATTAAATAGTATGAGAAAAGTTTTGTTGTTTTAAATGTAAAAAACAACAGGTAATTAAAAAAACTTATCATTTATAACAAAACAGTGATCTTTTACAAGTGTTGGCAACCCAAACCCTAAAAATATGTTTGAACTGTCATCCAAGTTAAAACTTATCATGAACAGACTTTAGTCTCAAAGCCACATATGACAACACCCAACCTAAACTAATTATTGTAAAAACTAAATGGGGGCTGCTTACAATTTAAGTTTGCCATGCTGCAACATTCTGCAGTTGAGCTTTTGATATGAGCTCTAGGCCCGCTTTAGATTCATATCTTCTTGCTCTTTCTATATGAGGTTTCTCCGTCTTGTGCGTTTTTGAACCATGAAGCATGTCTTATCCTTCTTCCATAGGGTATGTAGCGACCGCGTAGATGTCTCCATCAAGGTCAAATCGTCCTGGTTTAAACACCGATGGCATGAATTCATACGGTTCATTTTTATGGCAAATTAAATAATGTCATTCCTTTTGTCTGGGGAAATGGGAATTCCTTCTTGAAGACCAGGAAAACCACAAGGAATTTTGTATTTAAGAAACAAAAAAAGCTACACCTCTGAATTTGCGCCAACCTAGAGATAAATCAAAATGTTCTTACGGTTCTGGTAGTATTGGTCACCGAAATGTATGTTTAGAATGATCGTGAGAGGAAGGGGTGGGCAGGAGTGGACCGTTTTTTTTAAAGTCAAGGGAAGTAGAGGGATGGGTGATAAAGATCTACGAGCGCGGCTTATGTCACATTGAATGAATGTGAAAGGTATTGGGGGGGAAAGGGTGAGGGGTGGGAATGTGCAGGAGGAACGGAACATCACACGTGAACAAACCGCTTCTTTTCATAGGCAAGAACCGGTGAAGCGCTTTGATTTTCTATGGAAAGAAGTTTTTTAAAACTCTTTTCACCCACAACTTTTTTTTTTTTTACTTTCACTGCAAGAAAATATTTTTTTTTCTACCGCCGATTCCTTCCAGGAAATGAATTACTAAAAACGTCGATAGTCACGTAATAAAATAAATCTTGTCAAATTTTGTCATTAATTGAAATAAATTATTCCTTAAGGATGCCACCTTACTTTAAGGTGGGAGTTTACAGAAGGCATGTTATGGGCGGTGTTGTTGTTTTTTTTTTGCAGTTTTTCCAGCTAAAGTTTTTTTTTGTAAGAAAAATATATTATATTGCTCCAGTTAAACATAGCTTAATTTTCTTCACCGTCATCATGAGTATGGTGGCATTAGATGGGAAACTTTTTTAAATGTGGAGAAAAGGTTGTCATTAAATTCTAAGACACCCTTGACAAACATTCAAACGCTGTTGATATCACCATGGGAAGAAAATTAAATTATGTTTATACTGGAGAATTATTTGATTTATTTTGACCAAAAAAAAAGTGTTGATACAAAAACTGCAAAAATACTGCCCTCAATTCGCGTTCCCTGTATCACCACTTTAAGTGAAAAATTCTCACGCTGGGATATTTAGGATGTGGCTTATTAAAACATTAATTAATTATCCACAAATAACTAATAAGTTTATGCTATAAATATATAATCAAGTTTTTTGTTTTTAGTTCCTAGTACTATTTAATTTGTATTGCTACAATATGTTTACAAATATTGAAATTCATCTAATTTACGTTTACATGGTTTATTTAAACTATTTGACTAAACATATAAGGATGTTAATTCTATATAACTTTGTGAGTAGCCTTCGTCTCCAATAGAGTGTAAGCCATATTTTGAAATAAATCACGTTAGGTACGTAAATATTCTGGGATAAAATCTACATTAAATTTCAGTGCTCTAATAAAATCCCTCCTAAAAAAATTAACCCTTTACAGTTGACACATCTTGTGTCAATTTTGGATCAACAGCTCTCAAATCTAAGCTTTATCGCAGGGATTCCCAACATTTTTCGCTTTATGGCACACTTTTTTGAAGACAATATTTTCACGACACACTTCTATAAAAGGTGTAATATAATACATTTTCTATTAAATTTAGATAAAAATTAAAATGATTACAATCGAGATTCAGTTAACAGCAAGTGTATTTCTTTATCGGTGTTTTCATCTACTAAAAGATCAAATTGCCTGTTTACTTTAATTTTTTCAACATTATTTTGACTGATGCTCTGATATTTCTGCATTTCGCCGGCTTATCATATTATTGGACAAAAGCACTTTTGAAATTGGTTCTTTAGCTTCATTTATAAGCATGGTTTCAACAGTGACCTGACAAACTAGCTTAATAAAATTACATTTTTGCCAATAACATGTGGTTTCGTGTTTTTTGCGATCAATTCAACATCTTCGAATAAAACCTCAGTTGCACTATCTCAAACTTAATTTTTAAATATATATATATATATTTCAGTTGCTGCCTTGTTTTGTGATTTTAAAACACATTCAAAAATAATGTGATGATGGTTTTTGGGACTCGTCGGAATGTTTGATGGTTATCTGCTGCTTTATTTCGCTTGTGACCATAGTTTCGATCAAGCGTTATTCACAAAGATAACAGATGTAAGCTAGTCGGTCACGATATTCATTCTAATTGAAACCAAAAGCTAAATAGATATCGTTATAGGGCTTGAAACTGGATGGAATTAGTAGTAGAATTACCACGAAATGTTGTTTTAAAGTAAAACCTTAGGAATTTTTGCGGCACACTTACAAATTTTATGACACATAAATTGGGAACCACTTCTTTAGATTTTAGAAATGTAAACTCGAGATTTCTAAAAATCAAGATCACCATCCATAATAAGTTATAATATAATGTATAATGTACAGGTCTACTATTAATTTGCCATACTCCCTCCTATCAAATGCTGCTGTTGTTATTTAGTCAGGGGTTCGTCTTGCTACACAAATGATCTAAACTAGTGTTCTATAAATAGTGTGGTCAGTGACCTGGCGGTCTAGGGGTAAGGTGTCACACTTCTATGCTGGTGGCCGGGGTTCAATCCTCGGTCCCGGCAAAGATTTATCTGATTACCAAACCCTTCCTTCACCTCTGACAAGACATCTTGTGAATGGGAGGATGCCAGGCCTCCACCGTGGTTCGGATTCCACGTTAAACTGTAGGTCCTCCATTTCATCTCACAATCACCCTACCATTACACATTAGCGTAAGTGCGTATAACCCGAACGGGTAGTAAGACGCGGTGCTAATAATAATAACAATATAAATAGTGTGTTGTTTGCGTTGTATTACTCTCTCTGAGAGGATAAAAAATGTTTGTAGAACAAGGCGAGATGTCAGCACGCCTGACTCTGACATGCAAGAATAGGATTTTATCCAGATCGGCGGCACAATTATTTTTACTTTTTTATATTTCCCATTGAAATATTCTGTCCTTTCTCTGGGTGAATATTTTATACAACTTCTAAAATAAACCCTTTCCTCATTGTATTTCTTTAAAGTGAATAGTTTGTCGCTGAAATCTAGCAATGGTATCACAGTGCACACATTAATAATAATAATAATAATAATAATAATAATAAAAATATATCGTCCTCGATGGAAAGCGTCTCGTGACGTCACACTCCCAGACAAACAAATAAATTGGCATTTTCTCTCGTGTGATCGAGTTGATGGGCGCACGTGCAAGCTCATGCAAGTGTGTGAGAGGCCAGCCGTCTACACATATGATTGCCTTGAACCGTTTGGATTCATTTGTATATTTTTTATATGCTTTTTTTTAACACCAATAACGTCATTGGTTAGAATAAGTGAGTAGTTCTTCCATTCGAAAGAGGACCAAAAAAAAATGGCAGCAAGAAAATGTATGAGTTTATTTCTATTTGGTTATTTGCATGCTACATTGTTTTTATTAGTAGAACGTATACCCCAAGATTTCTTAGCACCATGTCATGCTACTCTTCTGTGTACCCTGTAAGGTAGAAAGCTTACCTTGCATTATTCCACTATGGTATCGGTTCCCAACGTGGGGTACGTGCCAGGACTTTTGGGGAAACGCGAAAAATATTGTAATATGTCAGTATTGTAAGAAATAAAGTAGTGGAATTAACTCAACGAAATGGTAGAGGGGTGGTGCTGGTTTTCTTCTATATATGACCTTGAGAAAATGATTTCAATTTCAATCATAGAATAATTTTTATAATTATTAATAAATAAATCAGATGTGGTAGTTTTTCTTCTAACTTTTGCTTTTTGAATGTAAAAATGTATGCCCTCCTTATTTGACTTACTAATCACATTGTTCTTTAATCCCATTACTAGCCCATTTATTTTCAGTTGCAACAAATAAATCATAAATAACTACTACTGTAGTATCATATTCTAAAAATTGAAAAATGACACCTGGACACGGGAATCGAACCCGGGACCTTTGGCTTTGGCCGGGTTCGATTCCCGTGTCCAGGTGTCATTTTCCAATTTTTAGAATATGATATCTAGATGGAGCAATCTTCACTAAAATGCATAAATAATTGCTTTGGCTATTTGATTTACTACTGTAGTAATTAAACATTTTGCTAAAAATCAAGAGCATAATTTGAGGAAACGGGCTTCCAAGGGGTACGCAAGTGAATAAAGGTTGGGAACCGCTTTACACATTGTAATCCGTCAAGTTAAGACTGTTATTTTTCAGGGCAATAAACGGAGTGTACTTATTACACCAATGTGCCGGGAAAGAGCAACGTTGAATTTATACCCGCATTTTTCGCACAAAATAAATCAAATATTGCTCCAATAAATACATTTAGTTAAATTTTCTACACATAGTAATCTCAATAGTTTTTGAATATCTAGTGGGTTGATTGCATAGTTTGATCATGACTTTTTATCTTCATTCAAAATGTTTCAGTTAAAATTACTCAATGTCCATATGACAAGTATTCAAGAACTATTGAGATTACTCTGTGTAGAAAATTAAGCTGAACAGGTCCATTGAAAGGATGTTTTATTTATTTTTACATAAAAACTGTACAAAATATGTTAATTAACTCGTGTTCCCTTACATCCTACCCTAAGTTTTCCACTTTCTTAAATGTTCGGGTCTCAACTCTTGCCAAACACATCGTTTTGTTTCGACCGTTTTACCAACTCTTCTGCGCGATATATATGTTGGATTGATGATCCTGTCTGTATCCATCATGTCTACCCCTGTAAAGCGGGCTATGATTTATTGATAAACACAACAAAGCCATTTTTGTAAAGTACCCCCACCCCTTCCAATCCTTTCTTCTTTTTTCCCCATATTTTTACATTGCTGTGTATAAGGTCTTTGTAGGCTGTAAATGTATCCCCAACAAAGATACAACCCCATCTCCTCCATATCTATACGAGTTTATCAAGGTGGTAGCATTCTTTATTTTGTATCGGAAAGCTGAGGTTCAAATCCCTGATGATTGCACATTGGTGGCATTTTTGTTTGCCCTTTTGGTATCATAACTATCCTCTCTTCAGTCGGAATACTCTTGATTTTCTTTGAAATTCACTTTGCGTTACCTAAGTACAGTTAGAACGAACAATTTAGACTTAGCAATAAAAATAAACGATAAAAAACTATACCAAGGCACTTAATTTGTGTGTAGGGACTTTCTACAGTCCAATTGTCATAGAAATTATACTAGATCTATTTTCATGTATTCATAAATCTGGTAATGTGATCTGCAGCTATCACTTTGTATAGATATTATCAATACCTATAGAATAACATTTACGGGCTGAGCACAGTCAGAAAAAAGTCTGGAATAATCAGGGAATTTAAAATTGACAAGAAAACTAGGAAAATTTCAGGTAATTTTTTAATCGATCAGGGGAAATTTGTTTTTGGTTGTTTAGCAAAGAGAGATATCTTAAGGTATAGGGAACACTCGTAAAAGTTTTTTTTTTTTTCAATTTTCATATCAAAACTTTTTTGACCATATCTTATCAAGAGTCCTAATTTAATGACAACTTTTTCTCTTCATTTAAAAAGTTTTTTTCATTTAATCCCGCTATGCTCATGATAGATTTTCAATAATGGTTGATAATAATACCATGTGAAGAAAATTAAACTCTTATCTTTCTCTTGAAGCAATATTTTATTTATTTTTGCAAAAAAAAATGCCAAAGGAAACTACAAAAAGAACTCCCTTAAGTCGCATTTCCTACACTTCCATATTGGAATCAAATTCAAACATTGATGTTTATATTTTCTAAATGCTACGTCTTATAAAAAATGGAATTAAATTATCATTTACCTGCAACATTTGGGTAGGCTTACATTTAATTATTGATTCGTTGGGGGTTTTTTTCGCGTACCTAACACTACTCTACTATTATAATCGGCTCATCGTTTCATATCCATCTTTTATCAAATACAGACTATACCTTAACTTACAGATATATAGTTTTTCCACCACTTGCAGCTTTGGGGATTAAAAACTAAAAACAAGGTATTCAATCTTCCGTTCACTTTTTAATATCGATTCAGACAGCCATAAAATAAAAAATAATATTTTAATCCGATTTTGGTATCCGTCAGTGCAGGTTTAATTCATTTTGTGGTATTTTGTTTTGAAAGTGAATGTACAAGTCAAACTTAATGGATAAAGAATGGAGGGAAACGAACCTCTCCTGCATTAGGAACCGTTAAGTTTTATTTCCTAAAAGCTAAAACTTTTGTTAAAGAGAGTAAGGGGAGCTATGTATTTTGTCAAGTCATCGTTGAAAACTTTTCAAAATCGTTCTAACTTCCAGAGTTAGCGTACACTGCAGTTACTGTGGCAGTGCTTAGCTGTATCAAGCCAAGATATAACCAACCCCATTTGCAAAATAGCCTCTAATTCCCCAAGACGCCATCCTTAAATCAAATAAGGCTGTTTTTCGTGATTTTAGACTACCCCTTCATCCCACGTAAGATTTTCCGTCTCTCCTTTTTTTTCCCCTATATATTATGCAATTTATTAGGATTTGGTAAATTATATTATTTTAATCATTTAATTACTTTTAGACATAAATATTTGTAAGAAAGTGAGTGATATAAAATTTTAAAATACTTTGTGAGTTCAGTAAGTATATGAAATATAAAAAGTGAAATTTTAACATTAATATAGGTATTTATTTTCTGACAACAAAAAATTGTCTCGCTATCAACATTGATAATAAACTTTACGCAAGTTGGATTCTGACCACGCCTCTCCCCCTCGTAATAAAACGTAATAGAATACTGGACCCACCCTCTCCCACAAACACTCTTAGATACCTAACATAAGGAAGGCTCCCAATTGGACGTCTTCAAACAACAAATTGGAGTAAGACTGGCTGATTTGGAATGATTTCATCCTTTGCAGCCTAACAGCTGTTGTACAATTATCATAAATATATTTATATTATCTTGGGATCACGAGAATATTGTGTACCTGAATTTTAAAAATGAAACTTTGCGTTTGGATGTTCGGTTGGTGGTATTTTACATTGACGAGGGAGGACAGAGCTTTCTCTTCTTTTTTTAAAAAACCTTTTTGGAATTATTTGTTGGAGATTAGCGAATAGCTCTTCAGGCCTTATTAATGTTATATGGTGATAATTGGTACGGAAAAACTTATTTACTCTCTAGCATTAGGCACTCGAAAGTTTATTGTTACACTTAAATAAATATGCCACCTTTACCTATCTCGAGCTAGTTCTATCCAGTCCACCTCATTACAACATATCCCTATCTTGAGCTAGTTCTATCCAGTCCACATCATTACACCCTATCCCTATCTTGAGCTAGTTCTATCCAGTCCACATCAATACGCCCTATCCCTATCTTGAGTTAGTTATATCCAGTCCACCTCATTCCAACATACCCCTATCTTGAGCTAGTTCTATCCAGTCCACCTCATTACACCCTATCCCTATCTCGAGCTAGTTCTATCCAGTCCACCTCATTACAACCTACCCCTATCATGGTCTAGTTCTATCCAGTCCACCTCAAAACACCCTATCCCTATCTTGAGCTAGTTCTACCCAGTCCACCTCATTCTACCCTATCCCTATCTTGAGCTAGTTATTTCTAGTCCACCTCATTACAACCTACCCCTATCATGGTCTAGTTCTATCCAGTCCACCTCATTCCACCCTATCCCTATCTTGAGCTAGTTCTTTCTAGTCCACCTCATTACAACCTACCCCCTATCATGGTCTAGTTCTATCCAGTCCACCTCATTCCACCCTATCCCTCTCTTGAGCTAGTTCTTTCTAGTCCACCTCATTACAACCTACCCCTATCATGGTCTAGTTCCATCCAGTCCACCTCATTCCACCCTATCCCTATCTTGAGCTAGTTCTTTCTTGTCCACCTCATTACACCCTATCCATATCTTGAGCTAGTTCTATCCAGTCCACCTCATTACACCCTATCCCTATCTCGATCTAGTTCTATCCAGTCCACCTCATTCCATCCTATCCATATCTTGAGCTAGTTCTATCCAGTCCACCTCATTACACCCTATCCCTATCTTGAGCTAGTTCTATCCAGTCCACAATCATTACACCCTATCCCTATCTTGAGCTAGTTCTATCCAGTCCACCTCATTCCATCCTATCCATATCTTGAGCTAGTTCTATCCAGTCCACCTCATTCCATCCTATCCATATCTTGAGCTAGCTCTATCCAGTCCACCTCATTACACCCTCTCCCTATATTGAGCTAACTATTTTCAGTCCACTTTATTACACCCTATCTCTTTCAGATCCATTCTAAGTTTAGGGCCAACACTCCCATTTGTGTCTAGATTATCCCAGTGGTCTCTTACCATTAGGTTTACGAGTGAATACCTTGAAAAAGGTTCTATATTCTCCCATTCGCGCTGAATTTCATGCCCACCGTGATCTACGAGATTTGATTTGTGATGAGTATAGGTTATGTATCTCATAATTATGTAACCTACTACACTCTCCCCAGTAGTTTCATGGCTACAGCAAATCTAGAAAAAAAAAGTAGAGGTGGGGGTGTTGAAATATTTAGACTAGGGATTTACAAAAGTTGACATGACAAGAAGTTGATCAGTGGCGGTGCTCCCTCGTGGCCCACAGGTTGCGGATTGTGTCACATGACCGCTACAGGGTCAAGGACCCGGACTTTCGCCGTGATATCTTGAGTAACTTGGGACGGGCACCCGATTCCAACCGCTAACCACGCCACGGACCACCTTGGATCACTCGAAATATCGTTACTTCCTAATATTGATAGTGTTCTTTCGATTCAAAATAGATAACTTATTTTTTACACGATATGTTTGGTTTTAATAGTGTTACTCATGTGAGTACCTACTTAAGGCCCCCACATACATCAAATTCGGACTGATCAGTCCGAACTGACGGAGTGATGGTCTGATGACTTTCCATCAAACTATGCTGACCGTGTGTGGGAGGTCAGTCCAAATGATCAGTCCATCAGTCACCTGCTGAGTGTCGTGGAGCAAGCAACTTTGTGTGTAGGTCTCCTATGTATATTGGTATAATCTTTTAGTGAGAAGTGAATCACTATATTACATTTTAATTGTTTAAATAAATGTATGTGTATTGTGCATTCGTGCTGTGAGTGTTCAATGACTTCCTGGTCGAAATACTTTCTTTTGGAATTTATTGAAGGCGAGAGCAAACATTCTTGTGGAATGTAAATTATTATTATTGTTGTTATTATTAGCACCGCGCCTTACTACCCGTTCGGGTTATACTTACTTACACTAATATGTAATGATATGGTGATTGTGAGATGAAATGAAGGACCTACAGTTTAACGTGGGATACGAACCAGGGTGGAGGCCTGGCATTTCACACATTCACAAGTTGTGATTAATACACGTCTTGTCAGTGGAATGTAAAAACTAGAGATTATCATAATAACGTAAAGAAAAATACTTTCCTCGCTTCAATAGCCAATCCTTCACCCACACTTTTCTTTTCCGTTCCTTCTTTTGTTTATGCTTTCTAACAATAAGTGCAATTGCAGCACAGAAGGTTTCATCCATATTAAAGCCTAAAAAAACCACGTCCAGCACCAACCACGCTCTATTTTATACTGACAAATCTTCAGTTCATTCCAAACTGTCAGATCGTACTGATCGTGTGTGGGGGCCTTAAGGGCGTATAAAGATAATGTTTCTAGTGGGTGACGGAGGAATTCACTATGGATTGTTACTAAAGCTTTAGCAAATAAAAGTTTGTATGTATTATTTTTTTCAACTTCGGGAGGTCCAGCTAATTTCAAAAGGTTTCTGGACTCACCCGACCCCTTTTCTTCGCCTTTGGTACCTATGTTCCGGTATTGGATCCGTATCGAAATCGTTCATAATTTATAATATGATTTTCATGGGAAGAACCTTACCTGACAACAAGTTAAACTGCTAGATCTACTTTCACGTATTCATACGTCAAGTCATTTGATCTGCAGCTGTCACTCATGATAGATATTAGTCAATCTCGATAGTCTTGTGGTAAAGTGCTCACCCCCATATCCGGTATTCGTGGGTTCAAACCCAGCCGGAGTTGATGGATTTTCCTTGAGCGATAAAAATCCGTAGCACAACTTCCTTCGGAGGGGAAGTTAAGCCGTTGGTCTCATGTCGATTGTGTCATGTAAAAGAAGCCTGGGAGCTATGTGAAAATACCTTTAGACATCTTAGCAACTCACTTAGTTAAACCATTATTTATTTAATCCATAAAAAAATCAGATTGCATTCATTTATATAACAAATCAAGGACAATATCAGTAGGATACATAATTACTTATTTCAGGGATTTTACCCCAAAATTGGAGATGAATGGTCATCTCAAGTATCGAACTCTAGGCATTCCCCTCGGATAGAAAGTACGTCGCGGAACGCGTTCTGTCTCGTCGCTGTAGGTACTGCGTGTTGAGGTTGGTTGTTCGACTGTGAAATGAGGTTTCTAAATTATAGTCGCAAACACAGTTCAGAAACCATATTAAATAGAGGCAAGAAATAATTTAATCTCTTTTGTCACCTGACTTGGCAGCCTTACCTATCTTGAACGCTTATTTTTAAATTAACATTGTCAGGATAAATAAGTTCAATTGTCTACCCACTTCGTTGGACTGAATTGTCTAATGCGTCATTCTCTCACTTGGGCTGCCGATGATGGAGAGATGGAGATTTAAATCCCGGTCGGATGTACTGAGTGTTTTTTCTCCCTAATTGGTTACCTGTGTTGATTCCGTGGAAATTCGGATGCGCTCCTTAAAAATGCATTAGTTCAACTTACCTCATCCCTGACACATTATCGTAGTTAGTACGTATGCGTGTGATCTAATCGGGTAATAAGTGAGACTGTTACACAAAACAACACATTTTTGATTTATAATTTCGGCCATTCATGACTTGGAAACTGACCGTTTTAAGAACAACCAAACAAATCCAGATTCAAGCCCATTAGGAACTCGGCTGATATAAAAGATGGTCCCTCGTCCGTGTATTAAAATGGCGACACTTCTTGGTTTATTAATTTGAGTGACTATTTAGCATGTTTATAATTTTACTATTAGGTTTGAATTTTATAGCAAATAAAAAAAATAGACCTTTACTTTAGACTTTTTATTAGACTAGCTCCCACCTGCATTCATCGGTTATCGCTAACCCACTTTCTCTTTCCCATTACAAACTTTAATAATTACAGGTGGTATTGTTTACAGTGACGCTTTTATTATACATCTCGCATTGTTATTTTAAGGAAACCTCAGTTTTTAAATTTTAATTCAATCCGGTAATAGCTTATTTCTAGTGTTGAATGTCTTCTTGACAATGAACAGTGCTGAGTTTCATATCAATTTAGGAATTTGCTTGATTTGTTTACAAAGATCTTCATATACTTTTTTAATGAACATTTTGAAGAACGATTTAGAAAAAAACAAACTATGTTATTGTGGTTAACATTGATAACATTTTACTACTATTATTATGATTGCTATTTTATATATAGATATTTATTAAATCTATAAAAAGTAACAGCTGCAGCTTATATGATTTGACGTATGAACAAGGGCGTATAAATCTGATTTTTCTAAGGAAAAGGCGGGGAGGGTCAGCTAGAAAATGTTACTATACTTTCAGCAAAAAAGTTTGTATACGAAAAATGGAACTCCCTTTCTCCCTTACTCAGGTAATTTTTTTTAAATGCTAATAGCAATGTCAAGCAGAAATTTCAGTGGGCTGAGTCATTATTATTTATTTCATGGGTTACTTTTGTCTTTTTATAGAAGAATACTTTTGACTTCCTCTGACAATAACAGGAAATGTTCCCTTTCCATTGAGAAATTGGTTGGTTGGAGGGAGAGCTAAGTGGGGAGTATAAAGAGGGGTAAGTGCCATGCCACAAAGACGATAGCCAGTAGTTTCCCCGTGTCATTAGCGCTGAGAGACGAATTACCATCCTTCCTCTGCGCATCCTAGAAATTGTCAATTAGGTCGTCCTAATCGCACTCACAGACTTGTGTTCCTAGAGATAGCATCGCAGGGGAATGCATCCACTCGCGTACTGTGGCATATATATGTCATTCATCCAATGTTGCCAGCTTATATCATCAAAATACCGCAAGAAGTGATCAACATTTTCTAATTTCTCACTTTTACCGGGATCTAGATCAACTTAAAGTTCACGTAATATAAAGTTTCCGTGACGTAACGTTCACTTATTTTAATAAAACTAGTTTGTGATCAGGATTCGATTCACGTAACGTAACAAATAGTAACAACTCGAGCAAAACAGAGTCAATGGGTTTGGACTATTTGAAAAAACATCTTGACCACTCTAACGAAACCCAAGCATTTAGTGATTATTAGGCTATAATTACTTGCAATTAAAGCTCTATATATAGCTAGATACAAAATATGAATGTAACAAAAAGCTACGACGTTTTAAAGTTTGTGAGATGCGGGCAGACTAAACCGAGGAAGTCGTCTGCATACCACATAAACAAACAAATGAAGTACTAAAATGATTGGCTGACTAGAGCAAGGGATATCCTTCACTTAACGTTTGCGTAACGTGAAAGTTCTACCCTGGACAACTCTTAAGTTAAGTGAACGTTAAGTTAACTATATCGGCAAGGCTTCCGTTTAAAAACACGAGGCGAACATTTACGTCACGTAAACATTAAGTGAACGTTACTTGAATGTTTAATTAGTCGTGATGCTGGTATAAAGCTACAGTCCAATTTTATTAGGGAGCTCTTTATCTTACAGAAGAGATACTAGATCTAATTTCATGTATTTATGTATCAAGTTATAGCTATTATCTACTACTTTTAAAATAACTCCACTAATAGTGTAAATTATTATTATTATTATTATTATTATTATTATTTAGCACCTCGTCTTACTACCCGTTCAGGTTATACGCTTTAAGTACTAACTACGCTAATGGATTAGGAATTAGGAAGGTTGAATTATAGGAAGTGAACTCGTATTTGCGTGGAGGGAGAGTGGAAAACCATTTAGGAAAAACCACCCCCAGTTCACCCGACCGAGATTTGAACCTCGATCTCCCCGTCCTCAGCAGTCGAGCTCAACACGACAAGCGCGTTAGCCAACTACGTCACCGAGGCGGGTTAATTATTGTTGGCCGCAAAAAAAAATCTGTGCTTATTTTCTAAAAGGATCTTCCTATAAAAATTATACTAGATTTTCTCAAGTCATTTTTTCCCCTCTAAGCTTCTTGCAGGTAAATAAATCAAAGCATCGTAGACCATACACGTTTATAAAATAATGAAGGACGTACCAAAATACCTGACGTAAATAAATACTATTACAAAACAGTAGTTTAAACCTTTTAATCAAATTGAAAATACTTGATACCTTAGCAAATACTTTTAGGATCCCATATGAAAAGAGCAGGGGTGCCACTAATGCCAAATTAAATAATAATTTATCTGCCTTTCATATAAACTAATTTTAAATCTAGAAAACAGTACAGTAGTCTATATGTTTTTTTCATCTTTTAAATAAACTACACTAACATTTTAAAAAATCCTTGCTTGCTGCTATTTGATTAGTTTAGCTTTGAATAACAAAAGCTAAATCTAGCGGGGAGAAAAATATAGATTGGCAACAGTGCAATCATCTGGTGTACTCGGTCACAGAATATCCTAGATCGCTTTGATAATAGGATTTTTTGTATGTTGGAAGATTATTTATATAATTAGACGAATGATGCCATAACTTTTGTTAATCAATGCGTATTAAATATACAATATGGTTTTATACTTCTTTATCGCATTATTTAATGTGATTTACTCAAAATAGTCCACAGATAAAAATACCTGGCTCATAAATAGTAGGATTTTGGTAGTAAGGAAACTATAATAAAATACTAACGATTTTTCTGTCAACACTGACAACATCCTACCATATTATTATTAGGCCTACTATTTCATACATTTTGATATTATCTATGAATAAATGGTACGATGTACAGCACAGACTATCTCGCTCTTTTACCTAAAAATGGAATAGTTTCTCAAAAATCTGTATTTGAAAATAAATAATAGACTTGTTGCAGGAACACTCCACCAAAGATCATAAATGCAATAATATACGCTGCTACAGAAACATATTGAGAATAAGTAGCACCTCTGTTCACCAAAGAGCTTAACGAGCAATTTCCCAAACCTCAATTTAAAAAATATGTTTGCCAATATCTCAGAAAATATTAGTTTTATAAAACTAAATTTCAAATAAATTACTATTATTTTTAATAGTAGGCCGACTAAAACTTTTCAATGATAATTATTTTGTATCTCAAATAGTTGCTGAGAAATAATCAAAATTGTAAATTTTCACTTGTAAAATAAGTTACCCTAAAAGTAATTTTCTTGGGAAAACGAGAACACCCACTTTTTTTTTTTAAGTTTAAACAATGCCTTTATACGAAATTTAATAAAAAAATAGCTAGAGTCGATATGGATATAATCGATTTTTTTCTCATTTCACCTAAAAGTAAACTACCCTTTGTTTTAGGGTTAAATATAGTATGGTATATAATTCCAAAAATACCCCTGAGGAACGCTATGAAAATCCTAGGTAACAAACTTCACCCCGATTGGTAATATGGTTTCAGCTCTAGTTCCAGTAACCGACAGAAAAACCGCTTGGCAAAAAAATACTCTTTCGGGTTCAGGAGGTCACGAAACGTCGTCATTTATCAAAATCTTGAGTTCATTTTTTTTATGACCACAAAAGGTACTTCTTTATCCGAAGAGTGCAAGAAAGTAAAAATGACAGTGAAGATCACGTGACTTGACGTACGGATATAATAAAACAGTTTTAGTCACTGTTAAATCTGTCAAAAAAGTTACTTTTTTTATCAATATTTGACTGTAATCTAGTTAGAAATTGACGGGGGAGGTCGGGATTTGAATCCCGGCCAGGTGTAATGAAGTTGAATTTTTTTTTTGTCTACTACCCAAATATTGGTGCGTATCTAGATGCTGCCTTCCTCAACCTTGCTCCATTGGGGTAATAAGTAGTTATTTGGGAATAACCCGGATGAGTAGTATATAATTTAATGTGCGTGTTAGTGCGTCAGTGAGTGTTAGTATGTGAGAGAGTGTTCGTGAATGAGTGTGTTAGGGTGTGAATGAATGTGTTAGGGTGTGAATGATTGGGTTAATGTGTGAATGGGTGTGTTATTATGTGAATGGGTGTGGTAATGTGCGAATGAGTTTGTTAATATATGAATAAGTGTGTTAATGGGTGAATGGGTGTGTTAATATGTGAATGATCGTGTTAATGTGTGAATGAGTGTGTTAATGTGTAATGCGTGAGTGTGTGTATGGGATTTTTTCGAATGAGTGTGTTAATATGTGAATGAATGTGTTAATATGGAATGAGTGTGTTAATGGGTGAATGGGTGTGTTAATATGTGAATGAATGTGTTAATATGGAATGAGTGTTTTAATATGTGAATGAGTGTGTTAATGTGGGAATAAGTGTGTTAATGTGTGAATGGGTGTGTTAATGTGGAATGAGAGTGGTAATGTGTGAATGAGTATGTTAATGTGTAATGTGGGAATAAGTGTGTTAATGTGTGTGTTAATGTGTAATGTGGGAATAAGTGTGTTAATGTGGAATGAGTGTGGTAATGTGTGAATGAGTATGTTAATGTGTAATGTGGGAATAAGTGTGTTAATGTGTGTGTTAATGTGTAATGTGGGAATAAGTGTGTTAATGTGGAATGAGTGTGGTAATGTGTGAAGGAATGTGCTTATGTGTGAATGAGTGTGCGATCTAGTATATGAGTGAATGTGAATGTGTAAGTGCTAGTGAGTGTGTGTTAGTGGGTGAGTATGATTGTGTGAGTGAGAGAGACAACTCTTGTGTTTAAGAAGAGGTGAATAGCCAACCAAGAAGGAACTTCTAGACGTGTCGTGATCCCATCACCCCACCAACCCCCGTGAACCTCAGACCTTGTCGAGGTGGTGAGCCGGTAATCGTGATGTGTGCAGGTGTAACGTGATAGTGTCCTGTGGGTCCTGTCGGAAGATTGACCGCATTCCGCGCGTACCGTTACAAGCTCGACCCCACTGTCTGTTCAACCGGGGCCGGTTAGAGCGATACACCCCCCCCCCTCCTCTTCCTTGCCCTCACACTCTTCACACACATTCAGCGAGCAGGTCAAACAATCGCACCAGTTTTATTTGAACAATAAAATAGAGGGCCACTTCAATTTTCACCGGAAGGGCTATTATCTGACAGCTGGCTACTTTCACGTATTCATACGTCAAGTCATGTTATCTGCAACTGTAATTTTTGATAGATAATATCATACCTATAAAATAACAATAATAGTAGAGTAAAATATTTTCAATTTTGGCAACAAAAAATGTTTAAAATTTATATTTGATTTTCTAAAATGCCCTTTTTATGGAAATTAAACTGTAGTATATAATGACCCGCTTTAGTGGCCGAATGTTCAAAAGCTTTACTCTTGGCATGGACTGGATTGCTGTTGACGAAGAAGTTTGGGTTCGAATCCTGGAAGAGAGTATTGAGGATGGTTTTCCCCAAAAGGTTTTCTGCTCTCCCTCCACGAAAATGTGGGTACGCTTACTTTGATTTTAACCTTGCTTATCCCTGTCCCATTAGGGTGAACATGAAATTTTGCAAAACTAGTAAAATTATCATATTTGTTTTTATTTATTTAGCACCGCGTCTTATTAACCGTTCGTGTTACGGTAATGGGTTAGGAATTGGGAAGGTTGAATTTAGAAATGAACCTGCACTTGCATGGAAGAAGAGTGGAAAATCATTTAGGGAAAAACACCCCAATTTACCCGAACGAGACTCGAACCTCAATCTACCCGTCCTCGGCAGTCTAGCTAAACACAAAACTACCGTTTTAGTTAGCTACACCACTGAGGCGGGTTAATATTGGTTAATTTGGTACATTTAACAGGAAGTTTAAAATAGTTGGTCGTTAGATTGATGAAAAAAAAGGGAAACTGAAGAATTTAAGCACGCTGATTCAAACTTGTCTTATCACCTCAAGGTTTGTTAAGTGGTGAGATGACTGAGAAAGTATTCCCTCATCAATCTTAAACCATTATTTTCAAACTTATTATTGTTAGCACCGCGTCTTACTACCCGCTCGGGCTATACGTACTTACGCTAATGTGTAATGGTAGGGTGATTGTGAGGTGAAATGGAGGACCTAAAGTTTAACGTGGGATCCGAACCACGGTGGAGGCCTGGTATTCCACACATTCACAAGTTGTGATTAATACACGTCTTGTCAGAACAGAGGTGAAGGAAGGGTTTGGCAATCAGATAAATCTGTGCCGGGACCGAGGATTTAACCCCGGACCCCCAGAACAGAAGTCTGACACCTTACCCCTAGACCACCAGGTCACCATTTTCAAACTTAAGTTATGTACTTCACACAAATCAGTGAAAGGTAAAATGAGATATTATTACTCATTTCCTCAATCTAAGCTGTCTGGAAAAATGAGAATTTACTTCTGAGAAACTTTGAGAATGCAAAGAATTTGGAAGTAGGAAGATGGTAGGTAACTTTGATACTAGACCGTAATAAGACGCGTTACAAAAAAAAGTTAGCTTCATTACGAAAACTTATGTTACTACTATAATATTTTAAAGAACCGTGCACGGATAATCTGCAAACCGGATAACCCGAGTATGCATAATTGGAAATTTACTTTGTAACAACCTCGCTCGATTATTTTTTGATAGCGCTGTCATCATGACTTTATAAGTGTTCTATTTAATTAAGTGCGAAAACATCGCTTCTTGTGTTTATGGCGAGGCGTTTCGGGATGTCCCATCGTTTCATCAAGAGGCTGGCGGCCGGACCCCATTATCACCATTCGGCGGGCCGTTCATTGACTCGGGAGTGAGTGACCTTCCCCCCTTCCCCCTTAGACACACCCGTGAATCGGTAACCCTCGGGTAACTTCGAGAAGCCCCGGGTCTTTCTCCCACCATCACCACCGCGGTCGCCTTTACTCCTTCTTCAACCCACCCCGCTGATTCGTTCCTTTGATTCTCCCACCATCACCACCGCGGTCGCCTTTACTCCCTCTTCAACCCACCCCGCTGATTCGTTCCTTTGTATGCTTCTCCGTCTGCCCCAGACGTAGGACACTCTATCCTCCTCTAACCCGCCTTCTCATCATTCTGTCTGTCTCTCTCTAATAGGATCTCCCCACCACGATTCTCTGTGCCAAGCGACACGTAAGCAGTCAGTCAGCTCGTGCCAGTGAGTACAGAGAGTTTCAATCACTTGTCGAGTAGACCACAGTGTTTTTAATTATACGTTCGTTTAGTAATAAATTTCTCACATATTTTGTTTTTTATAAATAAAAAATATTATAGATATATTATCGTCTGGTATTCATATAGTAAAAAAAAATATCGTGTGAGTGTGTGGATCAATCGATATGACAAATGTCCAGTGACAGATTAGTCCTTCAACAATTATCTCGCTAACGTGTGTGTCGTCGCCTGTTTTTCGAAGCGGGAATGGAATAAATTTGAGGTTTATCTTCCAGACGGCACAATATTTCTTTGTAAGTGGATCAGCTGATCAATTTGTATACATACAACTTTAAGGTTGTCACAGAAGGGAACGTGGAATTAAGGTGGGAGTGTAAGGGTGCGAGCTAAAGGCAGTGCTTTTGACAGTTTTTTTCCGCAAATCTTTTTTTTTAACAAAATAAATCAAATAGTTCTCCAGTAGCAACATAGTTTAATTTTCTTCACATGGTGGTATCAACAGTTGTTGAATATGTCATGAGCATGGTGGTATAAGATGAGAAACTTTTTAAGGACGAGAAGAAGCTGTCATTAAAATCTAGGACACCTTTGACAGATATTCAAGAACTGTTGAGGTCACCATGTGAAGAAAATACACTATTTATGTTTCTACTCGAACAATCCTGCCATAATTTAGGTAATTATTATTTTTGTGTCACTTTTATGACAACAAATACTTTTTTTTGGGTCAAATCAAATAATGGTTCAGTAGATAAGTTGAGTTTAATTTTCTTTATCAAAAACAGTTCTTTAACATTTGTCTTAGACATCGTGGATTTTGACCGGGGCTTTTTATTTTATTTAAAAAGTTTCACGTGATCCACTTAAGCAATACTTTATTTGCGTATTTTGGTCCCAACGGTTTTTTTAAATAAAAATAATTGCCAAAAAATACTGATTTAAACTTGCGTTCCCTTCTGCCCCACCTTAAAGTTGACTACCTCATTTTTATTTAGATATAGTTTTAGTTTTTAGTGATAGCTCTTCAAGCTTGACCCATTTTTATAGTTCATTTTTTCCCATGGGTTACGAACTGCATTCCAAACTTGACGTCATGTCTACAGTATATTTTTATGAAGTAAATATTTTGATTTCCTCCTGCATTCTTCATTTTAGCGGGGGCTTCGGTAATAGCTTTCTCTTCAAGTTTTAAAGGCGGAAGGGGTTATTTTTAAACATGTATGCCGAGAACGCGTGCAGCTATGTTGCCAATCAGCGTTATTTTTCTTATTCTTTTTATCTCTGTATCTTGACCCACAGTAAGTTCCGGTGTCGCTTTTACGAACGACTACCTTGATTATCGCCTTCGGTCAATCAATCGGTCATCATACATAGGCGGTGACCTGGTGGTCTAGGGGTAAGGTGTCAGACTTCTGTGTTGGGAGTTCGGGGTTCAATCCTCGGTCCCAGCACAGATTCATCTGATTGCCAAACCCTTCCTTCATCTCTGACAAGACGTGTATTAATCACAACTTGTGAATGTGAGGATTGCCAGGCCTCCACCGTGGTTCGGATCCCACGTTAAACTGTAGGTCCTCCATTTCATCTCACTATCACCCTACCATTACACATTAGCGTAAGTGCGTATAATCTGAACGGGTAGTAAGACGTTGTGCTAATAATAATAATCATACTTTTTTTTTAAGTGTTCAACGTACTGGAAAACGGAGAGCTGTTTCTCTTACAAATCTTAAATTTTCAATAAATAATTTTAAAATCATTTAGTTATCCACCCGCATCGGCAGACACGTGCACTAAAATCTCACTCTCGCTAAGTCTATTTTGCCAGTGACGAGAAGGTATAAGTTTGTGTGTTTTTTCCTTATACGGTTTCCCACTCCTCCACGTGGACGCGGGTATATTTCCTTTAAATTCTAACTTACACGTTCTTATCCTATCAATGTGATTAAATACGTTTATCCCGGACGGGTAAGACGTGGAGAGAGAAAAAAATTAGAACTAAAATGTAAATGGCCTCGCGGAATTTATTTAAACAAATGTTAATATGTCAACAACCCAGATACCCGCTTCGTTGGCTGCCTGCTCTAAAAGGCGTTACTTTCGCAATATACCAGACTACCGATGACGGGGAGATCGGGGTTCGAATCCCGGTCAGTTATATAGAGGATAGTTTTCCACTCTCCTTCTACGCAAATGCGGATACACTTCCTCTAAATCCAACCTTTCTCACCTCTAACTTACTAGCGTAATTAGTATATATGCGTAGGCCTATAATCTGGACGGGTAGTAAACCACGGTGCTTGAGAGAAAAAAAACGTGATTGGGTGAAGAGGAGGGGACGGTGGTTTAACTGTATTACTTTGAGATATTTTCAACACAAGACTACGAACCTTGAATGAGCCTCCCTTTTTCACTTTCTTCTATTCTCGCTATTTCTTTAACTGAACTAAAGTATAGTTTTTTTTTATCGTAGTCTAAGGAAGCGTGCACTTCTCGACAAAAAAAAAGTTTGGCGGGACCGTGAAAGCCTCTCTATAGGTTTGTGGAAGACCAAGTAGCCGCGCGTGCTCTAGAAACTCTTCTCCGCTTTCAGGTAGGAAAACACTTGTTGCCTCGGGTGAGGAAGTTTTTGATGTGCGTAAGATATCCACGTGGTTTTCACTCCCCGTCTCACCCCTCTCTTCACCCTTCTTGTAGTCTGGACCGCGTTCATTCATACCTTTTTCAACTAGGAGTATATTGTTTCCAAAATCGAGACAACTTTATTTTGGATAACGCTGTACCCATGTTTTTTTTATGTCGTGGGGTGACAAGGAGCCCTTACTTGTAGTGGTAACCGGCTCCATGGTGTAGTGGTCAGTGAGCCTAGAGGTCCCGGGTTTGATCCCCACAGGTCACCAGGGTTTGTTAGGTTAGGTTAAGTTAGGTTTTAGTGTTTCCACTGGTTTCACACCCTCATGTTCACCGTCATCGCATCTCATCTGGACATGAAAAGACCCTCTACTGAAAGGATGTACGATTAGTACATTCAGTTGTCCCCTGGGCAACAGTACATTAATACTGGCTAACCTTTCCACAAGGCCACGAATGTTAGGGGCCAGACGCGCAATTTTATTATTATTACTTGTGGTGGCTCATGAGTAATTCCCCGAATAGTAAATAGAAAGGAATTTTTTTTAAGCATTTAATTCCTTTCATATAATTAAATCTATTTTTAAATCCATAATTAGAGTCGTACATGATAATAATTTTAGAAGACTTACAACAAAAACTACCAGCTAATAGGTGCATGGAAAGAATAGGCCCTTACAAAATAATTGGCAAAACCAAATGTTCACACCTTTGTTTCTTTTTTATTCGGGTGGTGGTTGGGGGAAGGGTTGATGTTCGGGTTATAGGTTAGGGCTATAGAACTAAAGTTTTGAAGCAAGAAAACTTATTTTGGTTTATCCAATTGGAATGAATTTTACTAGGTATCTGATAGACGATGCTAATACAATAATATTAAACTCAATTGGTTGCAATTTGTAAACTGTAGTATTTCCTACATTAGGAGTGTAGACAACTATCAGAAGTTTCTTTGTTGCAAACACCAACCTATTAGTAAATAATTATTATGTGTTCATTAATACTATATTATCAATAAAAAAGTGTTATCAAACGCTTCTAATAATACTGCCAGTCACTGTTTGCAATAAAGAACATTCTGGTCATAGATATACTCTACATACACCATAAAAAAAAGCTAACAACTGCGGATGGCAAACTTCTTTTTACCTCTTTTTTTATTTTAAGATGAATTCAAATTGTGTAATTATATTTAGATATCTGTCTTAGCTTTTATAAAATACAAACTTTTATGTGGGTTCCCACAGGCATTTTTTTTTTACTTGTTCTCATTTTATTTATGAACCTCTGCGAAAGTAAACTTAGTTTTAACACCCTCTTCTCTGAAACATATTTTTAAGGATGGGCAATACATACATTATTGTAATATTACTTCCGGGATGGTAGGGTGGGTGAGTAAACCCCCTCAAAATGCACACTCTTGGCACGGCCCTGGTTTTGGGGGTAATAATATGTTGTTGTATCTCGCTTGACACTTTCTAAACTTAATCTGTTTGTCTACTCTGGGAAGAGAAATTGTTTTTGTTGTGGCGACCTTCTAGACGGCCTCCTTCGAACAAAATATCTCCTAAAGCTATTCTATTTTTGTTCTTAGTAAAGCACGTTTGATAAAGGTGCACTAGAAAGTAGGTTGACACTTTAGAGCAATTTCATCCAATCAGTTTGCCTGTTTAAATTTTAGTAAATACTTTGCCATTGGCCTGCCTTTGAAAATAAGATCCAAGGTTCAAAAAATCTCATCTACGGACAAGTGGTTTTAAAATATTAAAAAAAATCGTATTAATGATTGATTGTCTTTCACGAAGTAGGCCCTATATTCGGCTCAAAAGTCTACTAAAGATTCTTTCATATATATATATTTTTTACACGCCAGGCATATTTAACCTTTTACATATAGTGTCTATATTGATGCATTTTTTTTATTGTTGTCACTTTAATTTTATTTTGATATCTTCTATAAGTGTAAATTGACCTTAGAGCTGCCCCCTTCAGGCCTATATGAAAACTCAAACAATTCAGTGACTGGAAAGTTTTGAATTTGTTATCATAAATATTGATTTTCTGTAGCTTATATTTGAGTATAAGTCTTATTAAATATCAAATTTTTAAATTGATACCACCCAAAGGCATAGAAAGTGGGATGGACAAGAGGGGGACCTGGAAGCCCTTAAACCCACTTGAGGGGTCCTTACAAACTTATATAAACTTCTAATTGGCTTAATATCGTTACCTAGCTTAGGGTTCATTTAAAAATAGTATAGGTACATTTTGAAATGGAGACTGATAATTTAGGATTACCTATTATATATGGGTTACATCTTCGAGGAAGGAAGGCGCTTTTTCTTATCCGTGTTTTGCTGTTTTTATTATTGTTTAAAGGGTTTGATTCCCATCTTTACTGATGACAGTAATCCTCATCCCTCAGGTCTTGAGAATGGTACATAATGATAAGCACGATACCTCATCTTTGACAGTTTTTTTTAGGGGGTGTTGGATATTTCGTCGCTTACTAAAATACTTTGTCGAAGACAAATAATTAATGAACGATGTTTAATTTTATTTTCAACGAAGCATCGGATAAAGCACGCAGATAGTTTTGTTCACATCAATACAAACAAAGCGTCTGACGAGCACACATGTAGTTTTGCTCACATATATTCAAACGAAGCATCCGACGAGCGCGCAAAGCAGTCCTCCCCCTTCCTCCTCGGTGTCCCTGTTAGATGAATCACCCCGGACCAAATAGGCGTGGACACACACACACACATACTGCGTGATGTGTGAAGAGTGTGACATTTCAACTACCAACATCTGTGGGCCACATGAGCTCGCGTGCCGAAATGTCAAGCGAATATGGACTCATGGCCACTTCCTTTCTCGCGAAAGACGATACTGTAACCTCATCTCATCCTCAAGCTGACGTTGTCGCGTCTCCTTAGGGCGAGTATTTTTTTTTATCCCCGCCTCTTACTACCTGTTTGTTACTATACGCATATAATGATGATTATTAAAATGGGCTAAGGATGAGGAAGGAAGTATTCTAGAGGTAATCTACCCACACTTTCGTGGAAGGATGGTGGAAAACAATTTAAGAAAACCACCCTCAATAGACCAACTGGGATTTGAACCCTGATTTCCCCGTCCCCAGAAGGTCACTGAATCGGGTAACCCACTACTCATCAAACGATTGAGGAGGGGAGGGTTGATCACTACAAGGTTTTACAGAGGGAGGCTGGTCTAAACGAAGGACTTTCTTTGCCACAAAATAGTAAGTTAATCCTTAGAGACTAATATTTAAGGTTTTAAAAAGCCATATGATTAAATAATTCTTATTCTTCCCATATCTGATACTTGAACTTTCAGTAAACATTACAAAATGAGCTTGTTGCTCTTTGTAAGGAATCATAGAAACAAAAAACTACTTATAAACTACAATAAATTACCTATAATTCGATGTTCTGTATATTTAGAAATACGCCCAGCGCACGCCCTTTTATAGGATGAACGATGCGTGGCTACGCGGTGAAACAATGGGCACAAGGCAAAAAACAGAAAACACTGATAGTTTAAAAAAACTCTAATAACACTTGCGTATGTTTATATTTACTAAATTACTCTTGTATTTTGGTATCTAAATAAACTAGTTTAGTACTTTATACACTTAAAAACCTATAATTAATTACATTTTCTCCCGGTTTCTCCATTACCGGTATACCAGACAAGACGTAACTAACGCATGCACGTATTTTTATTTGGTAAAAACCCGCAATAATGCTCGTATTTTCAGTATATCTCGAATCTCGGTTGAGTATACTGAGGGTTGAGTTTTTCCTAAATGTTTTCCCACTATTCGTTAATGAAAATTTAGGTACTTTCCCCCACCTTTCGCATCCCTATCCCATTAACGTCATAAATGTATGCATATACCCCGAACAGGTAGTAAGTTGCAATAATTTTTTTTAATGATAATTACATTTCAACTTTTTGCCATTATGCCATTCTTTTAGGTCATAAAGGGGGACGAGGTTGGGGGTTCACAATTTGTCTTCGTGTTGAGAAGTACAGCAATGGCCCTATAAAGTGGTTTGAGCTCGCTCCAAACGTCCAAGGACAAAATGCAATTTATTTTTGTGTGCAAGGTCAACTACTTTCATTGACCATTTTTAATGTGTGTCTTCATTTGAAGAAAATGTCAGGATCTTTTTTTTAAGTTTTTGTTATACTATTTTCCGACTAGGCTCATTTGAAACATTGAAAAGAACCAAAAGTCAACACCATCCATTTCTAAATCTTCCAAACTTGGTTTTTATATATATATATATATATTATATGGCTTCATACTGAAAGCGCACAGACTGAATTTATTTAAAGGTTTTTCAGTGCATGAAGCGTACCATTGGTTGTAGTCACTCGGCACCCATATGGGAACACCGCTTGTTGACATCAGACTAACTTATCTAACCTAACCTAGTACCAAATTATGAAAAGCTATTGCCGTTAGCCAATTTTATATGTATACATATATATATATATATATATAAACATTCAACGGGTTAGCTCATTCACGCCATCACCGTGAGCACAAGATGTTTGCCATGCTGCCACATTATGCAAAAAAAAATCCCATGTAAGATTTTGATAAAAGGTCTAGGTGCGCTTTTGATATGAGGTTTCTCCCTTCATCTTTTGCGCTTTCGATGTACTTCTGTTTTATAAACGTGTACATTTTATGCTAACATGATTTATTGTCACTTTGCAACTTAAGGATGCATTGTTATATATTACTTCAACGGATTATATATTCACCCGCCTTGTAAATAGATTTCGTCACTTTAAAAAGTGAATAAATTTTAAATAACTTATCAACTCTCTGAAACGTATTTGGGAAGTGGTTAAGTACGGGCGGGACTTTAATTTTAAAGTATCTTTTGATTTGACAGAAAAATCTTGTGATTGGCTTACAGCTCGTCACGTGATTGCTTTTCTGCTCTCGTTTTTTGGCTACCGTGTGAATTTACAATACAGCTTGATTCACATGTTTGCCGAAAATAGAAAGCAGAATCTGCGCATAAATGCACACACATTAAGTTGATCCATTATGCGTTGTAATGCTAACTTAAAACAGCTGATTATCAACATATTTTATTTTCTAGGAGATGAATATATATTTTAGATCATTGTCACGATGGATGTTTTCAAATGGTAATGCTTTGTCGTGGCACAATCCAATACATCGATACTCATGCTTCCCACAAACGTGTTATTTCAAATCTCTTCACAACGGCCAACGAATTTGTCCGCGGGCTTCTGGCTATAGAGCACATGCGTTGTCAAATGCGTATGCACACTGATTTGAGATAGTTGGTTCTGAGATTTGATTGGTTCACCTGTACAGGACATCTCAGGCAGAGCGGACAAGGTAGAGATGAGTTGGAACTTTATCAGAACAGCTCTCGCTGATTAGGCGGAAATCTTGTGATTGGCTTATATCTCGTCACGTGACCACGTTTCTGTTCTGCGCTAGTTTTTCGGCGAACGTGAGAATCCACATAATCACTTCAGCGTAGCTAGTGTGCACGTTTATAGCCTGAACGGGTAGTAAGATGCGGTGCTAAAGAAAACTTAACACATTTAATTTCACGTTTTCCTTCGTTGATCACAAAAAAAAAGTTTGTATTTTATAAAATACCCTTGCCTTGAAAATGGGACTTTATAAAAATTCGTTGGTATCCAACGTGGTGAGAGAGACTGCTGATGTATAGGGATACTGAAAACGCGCGCACACACACACACACACACACACACACTTTGTCACACATGTCGACGCACCGCTCTTATGATTTGCAGCCTGAAGGCTATTTACTGGAGTCAAATTGGGCGCGTCGTGTTTGGTAACCTTGCAAGTTGTTTAACTTTTTTTGTATTGTAAACATTTTGGGGAGATTTACGGTCGAGGTGAGCTCGTAGAGTTGACTGTCTATTTTTTTTCTACACCCTTATCCTTAAAATGGAAACCAGCCAAATGCATTTGTTGGAGTTTTTCTATTTTGTTGCATTCGTGTTTGGACTTTAATTTTGTTTATGATATGTGGATGCTACAGTCCAATTTTTATAAGAAAGACTTTTTAGAAATTGTAAATTAGCTGCGGCCAAAATTGATAGCCTTTTACAATTTTAGATGTATTAGTTTATATCCTTTTGATAATCTCAAAAGTGACAGTTGCAGATAACATAACTTGACGTATAAAATCGTGAAGGTAGATCTAATAGCTTTTCTAACAGTAGACTCATCCTAGGTACATTAGACTGTAGTAGAAAGAAAATTAAATGTTATTTATAAAACGAAACGTACTTAAACAATTTTCATATATTTATACCTCAAGTCATGTGACCTACAGATGACACTTTTGATAGGCTATATATAGTTACATAAGAAATAACACTAAAATATAGAAAAATGTAATCAATGTTGACAGCAAAAAATTATGTTCGCATATTGTCAAAGCTTATCCTTAACAGAATTCTACGATAGCAACGTACCCCCTAATGCGAGTTTTTCCTGATTTTTTCTTTACTGTTTCTCCTTACACGTTCGGACTATAGGCATATACAGGATGTTCGGAAACTCTTAGCCCAAACTGCACACATAGTTTCTTTAAACCAAAAGTAATACAAAAACCCTGTACACTTCTATCCGGAAAACTATGCTAATACCATTAAATTGTGTTCAAAGTTTTGGCATCGGGAGAGCAAAGCTGTTAAAGCATACGTGTACAACAATTTAATTGAAGTTAGGCGCTCGGCACTGCACATGTAATAATGGCAAGAACTTTAGTGATGTTGGATCGTTAATGATGACCCTCAGAACGTACTCGCATTTCTAGATGGACCGGTGTGTTGTTTACTAATAAATTGTGGTATGTTCTGCTGCCATGCTCCAAGATGTCGAGTTGTGTAGTGCCTAGCTCCTGTACAACCTGTTGTACACGCATGCTTGAACAGCTTTGCTCTCCAGGCGCTCTACACTAGAACTTTGAACGCAATTTAATGGTATTAGTATAGTTTTATGTGGATTTTGTATTATTTTTGGTTTATACAAACTATGTGTGCAGTTTGGACTGTGAGTTACCGAACACCGTTTATAATAATTACCCTAGTTGGTTATGATTAAAAGTATATTATTTTGAGTGAATCTACTTACAATAACATGGAGGGAAGGCGTGAAATCATTTAGGAAAAAATAAAATAAACATCACCTGGTCGGGATTATAACCCTGGTATACTCGTCGCCGGCAAATAAAACTAAAAATGAGCTTCACATGGGGATCACGTGCTCACTGGCTGTTCCATTCTCCGAATTTCTTCTCTCTAATCCTAGTTATTGAAATATATATATTTTCTTATTTTTGTTGATGATAATATTATTATTATTAGCACCGCGTCTTACTACCCGTTCGGGCTATACGCACTTACGCTAATGTGTAATGGTAGGGTGATTGTGAGACGAAATGGAGAACCTACAGTTTAACGTGGAATCCGAACCACGGTGTAGGCCTGGCATTCCCCACATTCACAAGATGTCTTGCCAGAGGTGAAGGAAGGGTTTGGTAATCAGATAAAGCTGAGCCGAGACCGAGGATTGAACCCCGGCCGCCAGCACACAAGTCTGAAACTTGTTGATAATAATTTTTACCCATAAACCTATTACATTACATTCTTTGTATAGATGTAAACTTCATTAATTAAAAAAAAAATTGTTTAAGACAACTAAAAGACAAAGATTGCATTTTTGAGCGTTGATTTGACAAAGCCATGTTCCTTTGCCTCTCCCTCCTCGTTTACCTCATTTATCAACTTAGTTGACACACGATATAGTTTTTATATCTCAAGTTGATAATATAACCTTGTATTTAGAAAATACTCCTTAAATAACCCGGATTTTAAAATATCCCCACAACCTTGGGGGTGAACCTTTGTGTCATTCTTGAAACATCTCAAGACTTTTCACTTTCTTGTTCTCGGTGGTTACGTGGCGTAGTTCCGACATTCCGCCGGGATTTAATGTTGTCTTGTGTTGTTGTTTTTTGTGTGTGTCAGGGTAGACCATGCATTTTATTACTTGTCGTGATCATTCATGCGTGCTAGAAATACCTTTTCCCCTGCTTTAAGGAATGGAACGTGAGGTATTTATATTTTACTTTCTTTAGAATAAAAAACTTAATATTGTTTCGATAGATATAAATATATTTTAACAGAAACTTTTTTAAATTAAGATATTGTTCATATGCCACTTGATGCTTATAAATATTTTAAATAACTGTTGAAAATACTATGTGTAGAAAATTAAACAATTCTCCACTCCCCACCAACGCAAATGCGGGTACCCTTACTCTAAGTTCAACCTTAATTTCCAACTTAGCGTAATTAGTAGCCCTACATTTGCGTACAGTCCTAACGGTTAGTGAGATGCGGTGCTATAAAAAACCTAGGATATCTTACTATGGAATACAGTGAATAATTAAACCTGGACACAGGAATTGAACCCAGGACCTTAGGCTTAGCGCTAATGCTCTACCATTGAGATACCCACGGATATAACCCGAGCACAGGACGATCCCTGGATAGCTCAATGTTATAAAACGTGTAAATTATGTTTACTTTGAACGCTGCTACCTTGGTTCTATTATGTCCCGCCGTAAATAGGTCTATGCTCAACGTCATCCAATAATTATTCATATTGTTAGTCAACAATACCAAAAATAATTCTCGGCGATAATTTTTTTCTCTCAAACAAATATTGACGGAAAAACACAGGCCCATCAAAGTCCACTTCTCAAAGATAATGGTTACATTATCACGCTCGAAAGTATGTGATAGAGCCAAATATTTGTTTTACATGCACTTGTATAGTCTTGGTAAGATTGTGGTCAAACATGTGTTTACGTTCTCGGTAAGATTGTGGTCAAACACGCGCAGACGTTCTCGGTAATATAATGGTCGATCATGTGCAGTCGTCCTCGGTAAGATTGTGGTCGATCATGTGCAGTCGTTCTCGGTAAGATTGTGGTCGATCATGTGCAGTCGTTCTCGGTAAGATTGTGGTCGATCATGTGCAGACGTTCCCGGTAATAAAGTGGTCGATCATGTGCAGTCGTCCTCGGTATTCTATTGTGGTCAATCATGCACAGAGAGTATCGGTAATATCACTGGGAGCTTGCGCAGATAGTATCGGTAATAACACTGGGAGCTTGCGCAGAGAGTAATCGGTAATATCACTCTAGATCTTGCGCAGAGAGTATCGGTAATATCACTGGGAGCTTGCGAAGAGAGTAATCGGTAATATCACTCTAGATCTTGCGCAGAGAGTATCGGTAATAACACTGGGAGCTTGCGCAGAGAGTATCGGTAATATCAATGTCGATAATGCGCAGAGAGTATCGGTAATATCAATGTCGATAATGCGCAGAGAGTATCGGTAAAATCACTGGGAGCTTGCGCAGAGAGTATCTGTAATATCACTGGTAGCTTGCGAAGAGAGTAATCGGTAATATCACTCTAGATCTTGCGCAGAGAGTATCGATAATATCACTGGGAGCTTGCGCAGAGAGTATCGGTAATATCACTGGGAGCTTGCGCAGAGAGTATCGGTAATAACACTGGGAGCTTGCGCAGAGAGTATCGGTAATATCAATGTCGATAATGCGCAGATAGTATCGGTAATATCACTGGGTGCAGGTGCGCCAGCGGATATAGGCTCGGTGTCGGTTATCTCGCCACTATCTGCCAATGAACAATGTGTGACTGTGAACACAGGACTATCCTAAATAGCTTACTCATAGGAATCATTGGACCGCTAGTCCCAAAGATCCGGGGTTCGATTCCCGTATAATTTTTTAAAGTAGACCTATATTTGATTTCGTTTTGTGAACGTCACTATAATATGAACCATCTAACAATTTCAGTACCTATATTGAGAAGAGACGCAGCTACCGTACAAACAACTTGCACAATCGTCAAAATAAATGCCGACCAGCGATGTGTCAAAATAGCTGACACTTTCACACGTGCATCATAAGCTCCCACTTAAATTATTTGTGTAGTCCGCTGACATTGGATTAAGGATTTATTCACACGTTTGTCGAAAATATAGAACATAATTTGCTTGAGTGGTGCAGAAATGTTCCTTAGCCTCATGATAATTTGCAACACAAACTACAAACTGTTTATTACACACTTTTTCCTAATGGATAAATAGATAGTTGTTTTCTTAGCACCGCGTCCTACTACCCTTCCGGGTTATACGCATACGTACTTATTAAGCTAAGCAGTTTGGGAGGAGTAATCTGGAATGTATAGTAAGTGTACTCGCATATGCGTGGAGAAATAATGGAAAACCCTTTAGTAAAAACCACACCCTCAGGATACTCGACTGGGATTCTTACCCTGATCTCCCTGTCATCGGCAGTCTAGCTCACTGCAAGAGTGACGCCATCGGGGCTTAAACCATGTGGCCACCGAAGTTAGTCAAATGGATATTCAAAGATTAATATAACAATGGATGCTATAAATTATTGTGTAATGTCGTGAAACAAATCAAAACGGAACGAGTAAACACACAAGGGTTTTCCATTCAACTAGGTAGTGATTTCAAATCATTTCACGACAGTAGCTGCAGCTGTCTGCTAGTATCTGGCCTTATAAGCAAGTTTACACTGATTGAGTCAATGGGTTTGAAATATAAGCTGGTCTCTCGTGCCGATGTTGTCGCGCAGAAAAAGGAAAGCTGAAGTTATTTTAAGTCGCGCTGATCGAACAACACCGATAAGGTTGAAATCTTGTAATTGCTTTAGAGATTGTCACGTGATTTCGTTTCTGCTCTGCTCTTGCTTTTCTGTGATCTTGTGAGTCCATAGTAACTCTTTCGTTGATCCCGTGAAATAGTCATTATGACGACGCATTTCCTTTATCTACATGTGAGGCCAAATCGTCGCCTTGGCTTGCTTGGTGTCGGTAGCGCCTGTCTTTCTAGAGCTTATGGGTACCAGGATCAATTCTCAATATGACCTAAAAAATATAATCATCTGTTAAATTTTGTATTTTCCTTTTTACAGAGATGAATCAACGGATGGGTAGCACTGGGTTTTAAATTTAATTTAGTTGTATGTCTTGTGCTAATACAATTAGTCTCGGGGTCGGAAGTAAAAAATCAAACATTGAAAAACAACTTTTATGATGACTGTCACACTTCTATGAAATCATGACCTTACTGGATATTTTTCTTTGTGCTGTGTTTTAATTTTTTGCTGTAGTTACGCTAGTACCTTCAACCACCTACCCCCTAGATTATTAATATTATGTCATAGCTTGCAGCCTTAGTCAATCTAGAGCATGCAAGGATAACGGAAGTCTAAGAACTACTGCCAACTCTCCTGAATCAGCAGTCGCGTATTCGTAGCAGGTATATAACTGTGAGTTTTAGACATTTTGAGGAGGCAGGGAGAAGGATGCCAGTTGTTAAGGTGCTATTACGAAGTACTCTACATACTCAGATACTTGTGGGGAGAATATCCTACAGATTGAGTCGCTCGACCTGTTGAGTCCGCAGCAATTTTTAGTCGATCGCGTAAGGAAACAAAATCGTAAAAACCTTACCTTGCGTTATTCAACTATGGTATAGCTTATAAAATAGAGCCATCGTATAATCCGAAGACTTCTACCTCTCAAAGAGTAAACGGATTGTACATTTTATTTATTTTGATAAATGTAAAGTTTGATCGAGGCTCAGAAAGGTTGCTGACACTTGAATTAGACAGATCAGAAAGGGCACGTTAAATATCTTAAATAAACAAAAGATAAAGGGCATGTGGCTATGATATTTTTTTAAATCAACAGAAAGAATCTTTTAGAAAATACGATTTCGGTTTGCTGTTAATATTGATAACATTTTACTATATTCTTAGTGTTATTTTAGGTATTGATAATATCTAAAACTTCTGTGGCCGTATGATCTTAGGCGCAACTCTCACAGTCGACTAGACTACCGATGACGGGGAGAGTAAGGTTCGAAATTCGTTCGGGTGTGAGGGTGGTTTTGAAAAAGACAAAACAAAAAAACACTCCACGCAAATGTGGGCACACTTCATATAATTGTGTAACCCTCCTTATCCCTAAAATCATTAACGTAATTAATACATAAGCAAGCGTATAACCCTAACAAGTTGTAAGACGCGGTGCTAAAAAAATACTTTTGTAGTTGTCATATAAGGTGTTTTTTTTAATGAAAATTGAATTATTACTTATGTTTTTATTTAAATATGGAAGGACCACAGTATAAAATTAATAACCCCTTATATAATATAGCAAATTAACGCATGGTAGCCAACATTGACAAACGTCTGCCCTATTTATCTTAACTTACAGGTCAAAAGAGCGACAGCTGTGTAGAATAAACACACACATTGTCCTATGAATTGATGAACTATCCCATGAGTATATTTCTATAGTTCTGCGATATTATGACATAGAAGATATAGCTATAGTGTATATTGTTTATCAACTTTTATTTTGTTGTGTAACCTCGCATAACCTTTGACTTTCTCATGCTAGTGTGCATGAGGTTATCGTTGGAATTTGTTGAATAGAAGCAAACTTTCCTGAAGATAAATATTTAAGCAATCTCACTTTCTTTATTCATGATAAAACCCACTTATGTTCTACAATAATTGCTTTTCATACACATGAGTACAAATTTGACAAAAATTTTAATCACCCAAAGTCTCAACTGGACTGCCGATTGCAAAAATATCGAGAATTGATTTTCCATCAGGTTTCCTGAGTGTTTTCTCCCCCTCTAAATGGTTTTCCGTTCTGCCTTCACGCAAATGTGGTTACACTTCCTTTAGATTCAAATTTCCCCGATCCTAACACTTTAGGGTAATCACTAAGCTACATATGACCCAAACGAGTCGTAAGACGCGGTGGTAAAAAATAATTTTAGAAACATGAACTTTATTTTGGCGGTTAACATTAATAATATCATTTTACTTAATTATATATTTTTTTTAGACGTTGATATCATCTATCAAAAACAACGTTATCTAACCACATAAATTGGCGTATGAACGTATAAAAGTGATTTTAGTAATATTTGTAACAATCAGAAAATGTTCTTATTAAAGGTTCCTGGTTTTCGGTTAAGACTTACCGATTTTTTTTTAACAAAACCTACTTATACCCATCTGGGTTATAATCCTTTTAATTACACTACTGTTTAAAGGGATATAATGGAGGAAGATGTAATTTAGAGGAAATGTAACCGCATTTGCTTGGGAGTGAAACAACTTAAGAAGAAAGCACAATCAGTACACTTGACCAAGATTCTAACCCTGACCTTCCGTCCCCGGACGTCGAAGGGTGACGAGCTTTACGTTTAGAACGCGTTTCTGCCGATGCGGGTATATTTTATCAAACTATCAACTTTTTTTAACTCTTACAATTAACACCAAGGTTACTCACGACTTAAGTCAAGGACTAGTGATAAGGAAGGTTGCTTTAGAGGAAATGCACTTATATTAGCTTGGAGAGGGTACAGAATTATAAAACATCAAAATAAGTAAAATATTGTTTCAGTACGAACATAGAATTTAATTCTCTTCACATGTTGATATCAACATTTATTGAATATCATGGAGGCATTAGATGACAAACTTATTAAATGAAAAGAAAAAGTTTTCATTAAATTCCACGACACCCTTGACAGATATTCAAGAACTTTTCAAGGGCATCAAATGAAGAGAATTATATTCTATGTTTGTACTGGATAAATATTTTATTTATTTTGGCAAAAAAAATATTGTTTTGCTATAAAAACTCCAGAAAAACTCTTTTTTTTTCTCTTATCCCCCCCTCCCCCTTCCATCCCACCTTAAGATGTGGCTTTTTTTTTTAAACTAGCAGCGTCTGCACCATATTTCCCAGTGCACTTGGTCAGAATTGGACTAGGGCCTACATAGTCATTAGTGCAACAAACCACTATACCTGTTAGGCTAATGGTGACTTGGTGGTCTAGGAGTAAGGTGTCGGACTTCTGGGGGTCCGGGGTTCAATCCTCGGTACCGGCACAGATTTATCTGATTACCAAACCCTTCCTTCACCTCTGATAAGACATCTTGTGAATAACTGTAGGTCCTCCATTTCATCTCACAATCACCCTACCATTACACATTAGCATAAGTGCGTACAACCCGAACGGGTAGTAAGGCGTGGTGCTAATAATAATGTTAGGCTAATACTGACGGTACTACCGTAGTACTATTACGGGCTTTAACATATAGTTTCTAAGCAACGGGATGCATCAGCACACGCAGCCTACAAATTATATTTAACTCTCAGGTCGGCACACTTACCACTCAACCTTTACAAGGTTGCCAACTCCCTAGCCTCAAATGATAGCCGTATTTTCTTCCCAGCAGGATATTTATTTTTGTTTCTAGAATTATATGTAGTTCTATTAAAAAAAACTATGCTTAAATACATAAATGGTGATACTAGTGGGTAAGTTCGTAATGAATATACAAAATGTCCCATTAGACTCCAACATTTTGAGCACATCCACATTTCTAATTTACTGGAGATATTTAAGTGCATTTTCTGAATCGACTGATTATATCAGTACACGACTTATAAACTAACTTAAATCTATAACAGACACAACACACAGCCCCCGGCTATAATTGATCACTGTGAAAGGGAAATCCACATTTCACCAATGATCATTTTTTCGGTCATGCCAGGGATCGAATCTGGAACCGTTAGCCCCGTAAACAGACACGCTACTCACTTAGCTAAGGTATTGGAATTTTAAAGGCACAACAGTTCAGTGGAGTGGAGTTTCTTGGTGGACACCCGGTATAATATTGTTACTTTAACTTGAGCCCCAGGATATTACTTACAGAAACGTTTACCAACCGGTGTGTGTCCCGCGAGAGTTTGGAGAAAGCTCTAAAGAAGAAGCGGAGAAAAAATTAAGGAATAACAAAATTAAATTTATATAGCTTTTTTATCATTTTTTTAAAATATCACTGTTATTAGAATTCTAGCTATTGCACTTTTCAACACAATCCTAAGGTAAGAGTGGACGCGAAAAAAGGAAGTGTTTTTGCAGTCTTTATAGCAAACCTTTTTTTGCCAAAATAAATAAGATATTTCTTTAGTAGAAACATAGCCTATAGATTTTAATTTTTTACACGTGGTGATATCAACAGTTCTTGAATGTCTGTCATGAGAATATTAGCGTTTGATGAGAAATGTTTTAAATAAAAAAGTCATTAAATTCCAACACACGCTTGACAAATATTCAACAACTTTTGAGGTAATCATGTGAAGAAATTTAAACCCTGTTTCTCATGGAGAAATACATTATTAATTTTGACCAAACAAATATTTTGATATAAAAACTGAAAAAATACTTCCCTTAACTCGCGTTCCCTACACTCCCAACTTAATAATTGTTTATTTTAATTATATAATTTCTCTTAAAAAAACTGATGCTGTGCCTTGACGGTTTTATCCTCTTTTTCAGTGTGCCGTGAGTTGAAAAGGGCTTAAAATAACTTACTCATATTATAATATCCCAATATTGGATCTTATTATCTTACACTTGGTGAAATTACGGTGTTAGTAATATTCGGTCCGTACAGTTGGCAACGTTGTTACTAATTTACTTCAGGCAACGCCCGGATTGAAGCATGGCCTCTTCCCTCTCTTGAGCATAAGTTGGATATCTACAGTAGCCCCAAACCTTCTTTGGTGCTGACTGACAGCTAAAAGTTTAAATAAAAGTTAACTGACCAAATTATGTATTCCTACACTGAACCATATGATCTGCAAAAACATGTGTTTAGCAGCTGTCACTTCTGACGGTCAGAATTTAGGTAAATACTTAAATGTTGACTGTCAAAAGTCAGCTGTGAGCTGACAGTCAGCACCAAAGAAGCCACGGGGCTAGTGTAGCATCACTCGGTGAGTGAGAGAAAGGTGTTGGGTGGTGAATGTCTGTCCTTAGACAAAACAATACAATCGCTTGGTAAGAATTTGTGTCAGGAGTTACTCCATCTTCATATTACCTTATTCTGGGCATGAGTCACCCGAATACTGCTTATTTTACTGAAATACTGCACCATTCGTCGATAACCTAACAACTGAATGTATCGCTTAACAAATATTAGCCTATAACATGCAGGAAGTGAACTGTTTTCATTTGAATGAATGTCATAGTCTTGTTCTTACAGTAGGAGAACAAACAGGCTAAGGGGGGAAAATACATTTTATTTTATTCAGATGTTTATTTATAGCAACATTTGTTGGTATAACAGGATGACTCCGGTGGTATTGTGGTAAAGTACTCACCTCAGGACCCGATTATCGTGGGTTTAAACCCAGTCGGTGACGTTGGATCATTATTTGAACGATACATATCCGTAGCACAACTTCCTTTGGAGGGGAAGTAAAGCCGTCGGTCCCATGTATACTGTGAAATGTAAGAGAACCCTTGAAGGTATGTAAAAATACGTTTCTTGGCAAAATATGTAGGCTTATTCGTTCACGCTCATAGAAATTCTTGTGCGTCATATAATAACTCGGTTCTGAAAGTGCGCCACACCCGAGGAAAAAAATGAAAATTATATTACAGTCAGGGTGTCGAACCGAAATGGTTATCGGTTCTGCTTTTTGTACCGGTTTTTCCGGTAAAATGTTCAGGCTCCGATTGTTGTTCCGGATAGAGAAGAATAAAAGTTCCCATTCTAGTTTTGGTTTTTAAAATTTTGCATTTAATAGCTATCTACTATTTTAAAATTCGTAAATAGAAAAATTCAGTTATCTATATATTAAAAAAATGTAGGCATGCATCCTACTATGACAAAAAAAATCCTGAGAAAAGGAAAAATAGAGTATTTCTAAATAAGATTAAGTTAAGAAAGGACATAAAACCCAATTTAAAAAAACTAATTTAAGAACGTTTATGAACCTAAATAAATATATTTCGATTTTTATTCTGGTTCTCAGGCAATTTATTTTTAGGGTTCCTATTACTGGTTCCGATTCCTTAAAAATAACTATTAATTTCGTTCATTGGTTTTGGTTCCGGTTCCATTTTTATTCCCTGTATAATATATTTTTTGATACTCTTACGCATTACAAATATTAACCATAACGATAGTAGGATCGGGCGGATTTTTTTTTTTAGAAAATATAAACATATTTATTTTGTTGTGGTAAAAATTTATAACATTTTACTATACTATAATTGTTGTTTTTTGTTTTATACGTATTGATAATATAAATCAAACCCGCTTCGGTGGACGCCTGGTTTAACGCTCAACTCTCGTGTTAGACTAGACTTCCGAAGACGGGGAGATCAGGGTTCGATTGCGGTTGGGTGCACTGATGTTTTTTTTTCTTAAATGGTTTTCCACTTTCCTTCCACACAAATGTGGGTGCTTTTCCTCTCAATCAAACCTTCCTAATCCCTAACTCATTCGTGTAATTAGTACGTAGGCTTGTAACCCGAACGGGTAGTTAGATGCGGTGCTTATATATATATCACGTCGTGAAAAATGATCTACATAGTAACTTTTCTAAGTGTCAGATAGGGTTATGTTTATGATAATTGAACTATATTTTAGATACCCCTCATTTCCCGTTTCGAGTTAAAGAGATACCTTACTATGCCGTTATCTTTCTAATTTACCGTGCGAGCTAAGGTTAAAGCGGAAATATGAGTATTATAGAACAAACAACTATGTTTCTTATCTTGTTAATGATAACATATGTATTTATGTAAACAATGATTATGTATATCCACGACTCAGGTTATATTAGTGGCTTATTACAACTCAGGTATCACGCGATTACAGAGCGTGTTATACAGGGTGAGGTAATACAAACTGAGCTTATACTTTTGAGTTTAAGTAGGGGGGTGGGAAATTTATACACACTGAGCTAGCACATGGTGAGGTTGTTCGTTTGAAGCGAACAGGTTGAGATCATAGAAAGTCAGATTATACAATATGAGATTACACAGTTTATTATATACAAATTGTTCTAGTACGAGGGGAGGAAACTAGTCCTCTGATATGATAGTCAGCTGGCTTAAGGAAGTAACAGTAAGAAATAAGCACTTGCTTGTACTTAAGAAATAGTAGGTGGTTCTTTTAACATTGGTTAAATATTTGTCGCGTAGCGGCATTTGATGAGAAACATTTTAAATGAAGAGAAATAGTAGTCATCATGTTCTAGGACAGTTAACATATATTCATTAACTACTATCGATATCACCATGTGAATACTTAGCACCGCGTCTTACTACCCGTTCGGGTTATACGCTTAAATATTAGTTACGCTAATGGGCTAGGAATTGGGAAGTTTGAATATGAAGGAAGTGAACCCACATTTGCGTGGTGGGAGAGTGGAAAAGCATTTAGGAAAAACCACCCCCAGTTTACCTGAGTGAGATTAGAACCTTGATCTCCCCGTCTTCGGCAGTCTTATCTCAACAGGAAACTAGCGCGTTAGCTGACTACACCACCTAGGTTGGAACCATGTAAAGAAAATTAATATGCAGGTTTCTAATGGAGTTATTTTATTTATTTTGACCAAAAAAAGGTTTTTTATTTTTAAAAAAACTGAAGGTAATTTACCTTGACTCACTTTCCCTACATGAAAGGATTACGTGTCAATCACATTGTGAGCCAGATTATAGGAACCGTTCAAGTTAGAGTAACAGGCGGTGACCTCTTTCGTAGTATATCTCCCGCGTATATAAACGTTGCAAATAATATGTACTCGCCAACTTGGCAACAATGCGATGAGAGAGAAACAGAACAATACTCTCCTTGCACAAGAACATCCGTCCTCTCTCCACTTGTGCCAGACAGCGATACGCGAGATGTGGCGCCTGTATCCGGTAGAAAACTAGACTCGACCACGAAACGGACTTTCTGAATCAACGAGGCGCGGTTTAGCGTGGCATTCTCTCTCTCAAAAGCCCATCTCACGGCCGATTAACTGGGGAATTTGACATAAAAATTACTAGGTTTCTTGCTTACCAACAATGAGATTGGGATTGGCGGCCGCCTTGGTCAGTGAGAGAGTTATCAATCGCTGTCAGGCCGCGTGCATGAAAATACAATGGTCTGTGTCGTTATTCTTTCCGAGCTATTCCCTTTCGCCCTTCACCTACACCCATCTTTTTTTCATGCCATTAAGGAAGGGAGGAAAGAAAACTACAAACTTTTTATTTCAATTTAAAGAGGAAAGCTTTCTGTAAGTTTTCAAATAGCTTACTAGTTTCTGTTAAAAAAAACTGCGCGGCAATTTGTCTCTGAGGCGGCCCCCTTAATTTTTGTTCATCTTAAAATACTTATTTTTAAATTTTGTCGTATTTTTTAAAAGAAATTGATAACGGTCTCACTGGACCCAATTACACTGTTTTCTAAAGAAGAATAGGCCTACATAAAATCTCACCGTGTTACGACGTCTGGTTCAAACTGATCTATCTACCTAAGTTAGGTATTATCTGAAGTTTAAGAGTAGAGATGAACATTTTCCGATAAAAAAAAATCACATAGTTGAATCTCAGTGGAAGCGGATGTGTTAGAATCCTACATTTTACCGAAAAAGGATATATACATTGGCTATGACGATGTGTTTTGGTCAGGTTTATCCTTTCAACCTTATATATAAATTGACTTGATTAAGGACTTTGACTACCTGGAACGTCACAGTAGGTGAAGATAGGATTTCCCATTTTAATGAATTAACGTTTTATTAGGTGATCTTTAAAGATAGAATGTTGAAACAAAAACCATAAAAGCTTGAATAATTCTAAAAATAGTCTTACAGTGTCACAAAATTATTAATTTTATCATGATGTAGTTTTTTTTGTAAACGTTTTTGTTTTTAAATCATCTATAACTCAGGATATTTGGTTTGATCATGAATATGTTCTGTAGGTATTCAACCGCCAGGATATAGATAAAAAAGATCCTTGGTAGCATGCATATGTCTAGCTAGAATAGGAAACAAGGAAAAGATAATTTTAAAAAGTAAGTCAATGTTTCAAAGGAGCAAATTGTAAAGTGAGTGTGTAAACTCGTCAGAGGGAGAGGGAATTGGTTATCATCGGCTAAAGAAAAGGCCTCGCAGGGTGAACAGCTTATGTTATTCCCTCTCCTTTTATTTAGTACATTTGTATCTAAGTGTGATATTGTTCAAGCAGCTTAGCTTAGATGCAACCCGCTTTGCAAAATAGCTTTGAAATCTCCAAGTAGGCAACGTCGTTAAAACATTTGAATTTGATTCGTACGAATTTCAAATTGCATTAATTTATTTTACAAATCGTGTAAAAAATCAGTGCGAGACATGAATGTTATAACCTTGATTTCCTCGTATTAAGTGCACTTCTTTCAAATTCTCTCTTTTCTTTGAACGTGTTCTGCCAGTATTCATGGGTTGTTGTTCCGCGCAGTGTAGCCAACTGTCGATAGATGGAAGCCCTGCTTGTTACTATTCGCGACTGCAAAGTGCAAACAAACACATCTAATCAATCTTTCGTAAACACGAGACTAGCTCAAGATGCGCTGTGTTGAGGTTGGATTCAAGTAGACCTTGCGATAAACTAAATATATAGCGTTTTATCTACTAAGATTGGACAAAATCAAGGTCACTGCACATGTATAGCCGGAAAACCATGGCAAGAACCATTTCCCTCATGTAAAGTACTCTCAATTTCATTTTCATGAAGAATAAAAGAGAATTGCCATCTTGTTTATAATGATAAACAGTGTCTAGATATAAAATTTAATCAAAATCGGAGACCTGGTGGTCTAGGGATAAGGTGTCGGACTTCTGTGCTGGCGGCCGGGGTTCAATCCTCGGTCCCGGCACAGATTTATCTGATTGCCAAACCCTTCCTTCACCTCTGACAAGACATCTTGTGAATGTGGGGAATGCCAGGTCTCCGTCGTGGTTCGGATTCCACGTTAAACTGTAGGTCCTCCATTTCATCTCACAATCACCCTACCATTACACATTAGCGTAAGTGCGTATAACCCGAACGGGTAGTAAGACGCGGTGCTAATAATAATAATAATCAAAATCATTAAAACGAATTTTGAAAAGAATCGAAAATACTTTTTGTCCTTTAGGTAAACTACCCTTAAATTTAGGGTTTAACATTTAATTCCAAAAATCCCTTGGAGGGACATTATGAACACCCCAGATACAGCCCAATCTATAAAATAGTTTCGGCTCTAGCTCGAGGTACAGACAGATGAACGGACGGTATTGCGAAAACCAGTTGTTGCTTTTTTTGTTTCAGGGGATCCTGAAACGTCGACATTTATCAAAATCTCTAGCTGGAATTTTTTGACTATCACAATATCTTCTCTCTCGAGAAAGTAAAAGGTTGAATAAAATAAAAGCACTACAAAACACAAAAGGTGAAATTGTAGTACTATTAACGATTTCGTACAGTTTAGAACGTGTCTTCTAGTGCCTTTCAAAGAGGATATGCGAGAGTTGATGATTAGGATTAGAGTATATCCAGATTAGTAGTGGTGGTAACTGACCGCAAGCATAAGTTACCAGATCTACTCTCATGTATCCATTCGCCAATCCTTATGATCTGCGATACCATATGTTGAGTTGCTGTCACTTTTGGCATTCGGAACTTTCACAACGGACCGTTTGATTTTATTCTTTTAGCAATTTTTACATTATTGAAACACGAACTTAAAAATATTATTGTTTAGATTTCTATTTTTGTGGCGGTGGTGTCTGTGTCTCACTTATTTCCGCTTATTTACAAACGAGAGCTTCTAAAAGGTTGCGTTCTCTTTACAAATTAAGATGGTGAACCAGACGAAATACAAATCATATTCGGCTGTGTTAAGGTGCGGTAGAAAGGAGTGCAAGTATTTTTCAGTTTTTATAGAATATAAATTTGTTACCAAAAATTAATCAAATATCTTTCCAGTACCAATGTAGAGTTTAGTTTTCTGCACATGCTAATATCAACAGATATCGAATATCTGGCAAGGGTGTACTAGAATGTTGTCAAAACATTTTCTCTTTATTTAAAATGTTTTGACAACATTCCAGGACACCTTTGACAGATATTCGATATCTGTTGATATTAGCATGTGCAGAAAACTAAACCCTACATTGCTACTGGAGAAATATTTGATTTATTTTGGCCAAAAATTGTTAATGCTATAAAAACTGTAAAATTACTCGTGCTCCCTTCTGCCGCACCTTAATGCTTAGTTATGTGTTTTATTTTGAAACTAGCATTTTGTATTTCTCTCTCTTTCTCTCTCTCTCTAAGTTATAAAAAATATTTATTTATTTTATGATTTATGGGGGCCGGTTAAAAGATACTAAAGTGAATATAATGAATTTAAAATTATTATTTCATGCCCTATAATATCTCTAGTTGCCACAACTGTGAAACAAAAAACATGTTTTTTTCTTTCAATTAGTTACTAAAAAACCAACTATCCAGTACCTAAGCCTTAAGTAGGTATTATTAGACGAGTTTTATAACTTTTGTTTTTAGCGTGTTGCATATTTGAAATATGACCGTGAGAAAAGCATTATCTAATTTAATCGCCTGTTTGTATAGATTTTTAGCCGCTTTGTTGGAACATAACTCTGCCCAGGGTATACCTTGGTGGGTGTCTACCCTTCATACCCACAATGAGATGATGTGATTATAGTAATTATGAAGGTTTGGAGCCAGTGGAAATCTTAAACCTAACCTAAACCTAATTAATCAGACCATATTGATCATAGGAACAGTTCCCCTTTCGTGGAAAATACTTATGGCACCACCAGGAATCGAACCTGGGATCAAAAGGCTGGTATTATTATAAAATAATGACTCTCTCATTGATCTTGGGTTAAAGTTCTGGCCCCGGGATCCGATATTCGTGGGTTCAAAACCAGTCGTGTTGGACGAATTTATCTTTAGTGATAAAAGTACATAGCACAACTTACTTAGGAGGGGAAGTATAAAAAAGCCTTCGGTTCCATATCGAAGGTGATACGTATAAAGAACCCTGAAGGGTACCTTTCCGGCAAACTTGGTAGGCTCTTTCGCGCTTGCTTTTAGAAATTGATTGTGGAAGACAGTTGGGAACCACCACACTTACTGAACTCCCCTAGTATAGACTATGATATTTTCACCAGATGGTACGAAAAGCACTAACACCCGTAAGGATTGAGTGCATGCCCTGCCCTGAATTGAAATTACATAAAACCAACCATCGTGTTGTTGACTAAAGGATAAGGAAATAGTAGCTATTTCCATATCAGTTATCTTTAGTGACTTTATTATTATTATTAGCACCGCGTCTTACTACCCGTTTGGGTTATACGCACTTACGCTAATGTGTAATGGTAGGGTGATTGTGAGATGAAAAGGAGGACCTACAGTTTAACGTGGAATCCGAACCACGGTGGAGGCCTGGCATTCCCCACATTCACAAGATGTCTTGTCAGAGGTGAAGGAAGGGTTTGGTAATCAGATAAATCTTTGCCGCGACCGAGGATTGAACCCCGGCCGCCAGCACAGAAGTCTGACACCTTACCCCTAGACCGCCAGGTCACCGACATTTAGTGATTTTAAACCAATGTGTGCAATATATATGTTCTGCTAGCTGTCGGTTATCTAAGCAGGATAGACTCTAGTCTCACTAGAGACCGTTCTAGCTCGAGGGTCTGAGAAGAGAGTAATAATCAGCGAGATGAGTAGATAACTGATTCTGGGAATGAATGAACAGACGCATAAACATACAAGCTGGTCTTTCTGTTTCAGCAATCGCAGTTTCTTTGGAAGTGATGGTTGTAGCGAAATTAAACCCGTTCTGTAACAGAAATCGTCATTATGACATGATCTTGGGGCTATCACATATTCATTAAACACTTTGTCCTGTTTATTTTCATAGAAATGGCCTTTTAAAATAATACTAATATTTTTTTGTGTGTCAAACGTTGATAATATTTTACTATATTATTGGTGTCATTAACCGCTTCGTTGGTCAAATGGTCTTAGGCACTCTCATGTTAGGCTGGCCTGCTGAAGACGGGGAGAGCGGGGTCCGAATTCTGTTCGGGTGTACTGAGTGAGGGTGGCTTTTATTAAATGGTTTTCCACTATCCCTCTGCGCGATTGTGTGTACACTTCCTCTTAATTCAACATTCCTGATCCCAAACACATTAGAGTTCATAGTATACATGTATATAACTTGAACGGGTAGCAAGATGCAGTTCTAAAAAAATAAAAAATAAATATTTATTTTATAGGTATTGATAATATCTATCGTATTGACAATTGCAAATAACATGACTATAGACGCATGAATACGTGAAAGTAGATCGAGTAGATTTTTGTAACGGTTAGATAAATTAATAAATTATTTATATATAAACATTTAATTTTTGTATTTGTATAAGTAAACAAAGTACATACATTAATGGATAATATTGTTACTCGAACCAGATTTCATATTCATCTCATTTATTTGGTGCGACTCCCCCCGCCCCCTTACGGTCCCTTCCTTAGCAAGTATTTTACTAACATATATTGGAATACTGATATTAAGGTGAGAGTGTAGATAAAATTAGCTAAGAATGGTGTTTTTGCTGTTTTTAAAAATATTACTCCAGTAGAAACTTTGTTTAATTTTCTTCACATGTTGATATCAACAGTTGTTGAATACCTGTCATGAACATAGCGGCATTAGATGATAAACTTTTTAAATGAAGAGAGAAAGTGGTCATTAGATTCCAGGACACCTTGACATATATTCAACAACCGTTAATATCACCATGTGAAGAAAGTTAAAATCTATGTTTCTACCGGAAAAATATTTTATTTATTTTTAATTTTTGCTATAAAAACTGCAAATATCATTTGCCTTTTCTCGCGTTCTCTACACTCCCACCTTTGTCGAAAAAAATGGAGGGGGGGGGGGGGAAAGAACCCCGTTTACCTTTCAACAAC
>CABFOW010000257.1:317810-335374 GCA_902141385.1 Timema californicum
GGGGGGGGGGGGGGGAAAGTGTCACATTTGCTCTTGAACATATCAAAATTGATATCTCCAAAGCACTTTATTTGGCGTGTGAATGCATTAGGTGGGTTTGTTATTTTTTTATATCAGATAAGATTACTCTTTATGATGACGAATCAACTGCAAGCACAGAAACCACTCTCTCTCTCTCTCTCTCCTCTCTACGTCAGCTCATTGTGTTTGTTACTCAACCGACCATTAAAACTCGTGTGTGTAGTTGTTGGTCTTAAGGTCATTTTACAATAAAAATTGTTTGTTACAAAATTTTAACAAGAGGTGTATACCAATTATAAGCTATACATAATGATTCAACGATTTCAAATAATTACAGTTGACTAGTTATAAAAGGTCTAACCTGCTAATTTATGTTTTTTGGTTACCATTGTTGAGGTGAAGTAATTAATGCATGGAACTGAAACTTAATATAACTAGACAATCATATAAGGTGTACACAACTAAATATTTATAATATTAATAACATTATAAATATTATTAATATTTAATTGTGTATACCTCATATTTATGTCTAGTTGTATTAAATTTAATTTGTAAAATGTAATTATTTGAAACTATTGAACCACTATTTATAATTTATAATGATACTCTTATTAAAATTGTGCAATAAATTTTAATTGTTGAATGACCTTAATTNGCTAACGCCTTTCTTCTAAACACGTTATCAGCCTGTCGTTTCAACATGTTTCAGACACGCTTCGGTGGCTGCATGGTACAACACTCTAAAAGGCACAGGTTCTTAAACTCTCTTTTTTTAGCGCCCTATCTTACTACCCATTCAGGTTATACTCTTATTACGCCAATGGGTTATGGATGAGGAAGGTTAAGTTTATAGGATGTGTACCCATATTCGCGTGGAGGAAGAAAGAGTGGGAAACCATTTAGGAGAAACCACACTCGGTACATCCGACCGGGGTCGAACCACGATCTCCCCATCATCGGTAGTCTATTCTATTGAAAGATTAGCACCTTATACCGTGCGTCCAACCAAGCGTGCTTTTTTTTATATTCGGGGTCTGTTTTTTCATAAGACAATGATATTAGCGACCCCATACACGACGTACAGTAATGGTTGAGTTTTTCTATATACTCTGGTATCAGTTTTTTTAGCAGTTTTAGATTAAATGAGAAATATAAACAATGGACATATTTATTGCAAAAAAATAGACATGCTTACGTGCAGTTATTTTTGATGTTATGAATTAAATGAATTTACAAACTTTATTTATGCATATAACCATTGTAAACTTATTAGTTTATCTTATTTAACTATACGAATTATTATTAAAATTGTGTTGCTGTAATCATGCCAGACAACGTTAGTTTCTGAAATAAACTAAACACAAACACAAAGAAAAGTCGAAGCGTTTAATAATGTCAATAATTATATAGTAAATATATAGTTTAATCCCGTTTGTCAATGTTTGCTGCAACCCCCAGAATAGCTTTCACGATCCCCTAAGGCAGGGGTCTCCAAACTTTTTGCTATGCGAGCCACATAATATATTTTACACATTTTTGCGGGCCAATGGAACGTTCACCTGTTCTTCAAGTAGCATTAATTTTGCCCTGAATGCCTTGAAATTTTGCAAATGGATCATAAATCAAATTTGTTTCAACATGCAAATTTAAATTCAAGTCATATGGCCAGTCACGTCTATAAAAAAACAATGCCACTTTCCAAGGCCAGTCAGTGTTTGATAAAAGTGATTGAAGTTGATTCTTCTCTGTGAGAAATGAATCATTTTATATGCAATACATTAAATTTATAATAAATATTAGTCAATATAATTACTTAATTTTAAATTAGGTAACATATTTCAGAACTTTCCTTCAATAACCCTCTGCCGGGAGACTTGGAGCTACCTGAAAATCGTCACAGTCAAGCCGTTCTGTTGTCAGTATAAGGAATGGCGCCTGCGACTGAAAATGAGGGTTTGCAATTCCGACAGCACCCTGGCTTGGTGTCACGGGGGGAAGCACACGTGCGAACAGAAACTGGACATGTCAAATAAACTGCGTGGTTAATAAATAACGAAGAGAAACAATTAATTTGATTTTTGATAAAATATTGGAATGGGCTGGATATAATCTTGTGGCGAGCCGAATGTGGCCCGCGGGCCGTAGTTTTTAGACCCCTACCCTAAGGGATTGCGGCCCACATTTCAAAAAACATTTGTTTAAGGTGAACTCTCGCATCACACAAGACTGCCGAAAGTGGGGAGATCAGGGGTTTAATCCCGATTAAGTGAACTCAGGGGGCTAGGGGGTGTATTTTCTAAATATTTATCTCCCCGCAAATGCAGATACGCTTCCTCTAAGTTTGACCCTTATCATTCCTAATACAATAACGTAATTAGTATGTATGAGTACAGCCTAACTGGATAGTAAGACGTGATTACCAAAACTTTTTAAAAAAAAAAAGTTTCATCCAGGTATAATCCTTTCACTGTAAAATTTTGTGTCGTCTTTTGTTCTACGGGTGGATGACAATCTACTTCTTTTTTTAAAAAGATTTTGATAATAATCCACCCCGCTAATAGGTTTTCAGAGTTGCCTCACGCCTAGAGAACTGGTAAAACGCAAGGAATGGTTTGTTTCTTAGAAAAAAAAAATGCAAATTTCTTCTGTAAAATAGGATATTTTGTATCGAGAAAATATCGGTAGCTCCGTACATTATTTTATAGGTAAGTCTGGTTTAAAACCAGGTACTTTGGAGTTGTTGGTCTCTTCTGACATCAAACTGGCTTTACAATGCACGCCAAGGTTATCTACTTGTCTCTACTTGATTTCTCGCATTTATGATTAAAATAAGAGTGGTGGGGTGATGCAGGGGGCTACAATCGAAGACAAATATATATATATGCACTGCACAAGTTTAACACATTACGAAACTCTACTCTCACTGCACGAGCGTACAAAGCCGTCGTTTTATTCATCACATCACGAGTCTCTTTATATTGCGTCAGCAGTTTCATGTTTCTGTCGATGAATTGTGAACTGGTTTTATCGATTTGGTTGACTATCGGTTCGTGATTTCCAGAAATAGTTTTATCTTTACTTTTTAACCTGTATTTATTTATTCTTTATTCCGGGAACTAAGCGTGCAACTTTTTGTTTTGCTTTTTAAACTCAAGGTTGTATCAGCACTGCAACGTGAAAAATAAATTCGGGGAAATTTAGGAATACCTGATACAAGATAGCCATCTCTATTGACTAAAATTGTGATAAATAACTGGGTAAGAGGTTTTCCACTCTTCCTGCTCGCAACTACGGGTACACTTATTAAAAATTCAATCTTCCTCATCCTTAATATATTAGAGTAATTAGTTTTTTAAATCACCTGTTCAGGTCTTACGTATAAATGACAAATTACTCTAATGGGATAAGGAAGGAAGCATTTTAGAAGTAATATCCGCATTTGCGTGGAAAAATGATGATAACCTTGTAGGGAAAACCACCCTATCTACACCTGGCAGTGATTTGAACCCCGATCTCCCCGTCATCAGCAGTCCAGTCTAACACGAGAGTGACGCCCTAGACCATTCGGCCATTGAAGCAGGTCGTAATTAGCTCACATGTGCATAGCCCAAATTGGTAAGGAGACATGATCCAAACAAAAATTACCCCAAGAGTTTTGTTTATAGTCTATTCTTGGGAGTTAAACAATCTCCCAGTTTCATAAAATAGCAGTTCAGGTAAAGTTGGCTAACGTCCTAAACTCAGCATGCATCCCATTTGACCTTTTCTACGAGCTACAGCCAAGTAACACTTCCACTAAACTGTTTGTGTACTATACTTACTCGATATCTCTCGACATGTTGACTATGTATGTTCTTTGGATTATTCCAGTTTGTTCTCTTGACAATAGTAATTGATACTGTGCTGTGCAGGGTTGCTTTAATCCCAAAGGTGGCCATTTTAATCACTTCATATAATGTTCTCATTACTGGAGTACAAACTTGACTAAACCTCGTAAAACAAGATAAAATGGGGAACATGTTTATAAGAATTTTCTCCTATTGTTTTTGAGTATCCTGTCCACCGGTGAAGTGCACCGGTGAAGTGGATCCCCCATATTACGACATACTCCGTAAAAATACAACCCTAAATGTATCAAATAATTAAAACACCAAATGTTTGTTTTACACAATTAGACCTATGCAATTGTTTCTAAATTTCACAAATAAATCAGTTGCCAATCTTTCCAAATACGTTCGAGTAGAGAGAGTATAACGTTATATATTGGACGTGCTCACACGGTTCTTGGGTAACCAACCGAGTGTGGCTGGCCTAAGAGTCGAACTCTTGACCCTCCGAGTTATTTGACAACCTCCTGTAGTTGGGCGGTTGGGGTCAAGGTTGAAAGTAGTTCATAGTCGGTGACGTATGACAAGCTCATCTGGGTCCGTTAGGGACACATTTTATTACTTTTTTTGTGTGACCACTATTTTTAAGGCAGTAGCTTCTAACCTGGGGTCCTAGAAACAAATCTAGATCTAAACTTTCTGACATAAACATTAGTAAAACCTTAACAGTATCATAGTTTGGTATAAATCGGAATGAACACAAAACTATTGTATACAACACTATACATGTTATAAATAAACTTGTAAACATAGATTAAAAGTTGAATTGGTCTACTCTAAAAACTTTTTTAAAAAAGTTCGGTTGATCGCTAAGATCTAAAATGCTCGGCAAATGAACGGTAACTGCTAACTGGTATAAGAACATAGAATGAATCTTTTTTTGGTTCGAATGATTTAAGTTAAATAGGAGGGTCACAACAGAAATTGAATTGTTTCTATTATTCTCCTACTTCCATGTTGATTTTCCTACTGTAGGACAGCTCCACACAGTAACGTTATAAACACATTTAGGTTTATGGCAATGTCTGATCGACTATTCAATCGGTTTAACGTTGATGGCTAAGTGAATAAGGGCCGAGGACAATCCTCACTTGCAGGGAGTGAACTGTTATATTTGAAAGAACTTCATAGTCTCAGCACGGACGTGTCGTGTCTTTACTAAAGTTGGTTTAGTTTTGCTATTCGTGTGCTAATACAGTCAGTTGGTTCCGAAAGTACACGTTTAAATGCCCTTAATAACAAATTAGATACGTATATTACATGGCTTGCATCATAAACGGTTTGGGTGACCGGTTAAACCTGTCTGAACTAGCTCGTAAGTAGCAACATATGCCTAGCCCACATACCAAGTCTGATTTAATAATGTTAAAGTAAGTCTATTTTCCATCTTTTGCTTTATCCTTTCTTTTATTGGGCTATAAACTGTTTAATAAATGCTTCAGGGGATAAATGGCATAGGCTGATACTTTACCCCTTCATATACGCCTTTATGTCACCCTTGCAATCTGAGTGATCAGTTATAAAGATATAGTAGAATTTTGGTAGTAAGAAATTTTTAGAGTCCAAAGACATAGTTATCTGCGATCAACATTGATAACCTATTACTTTTTTTATCAGTATTATTTCATGGGTATTGATATTATCTTTTTGAAATTCGTAGCTTCAGATCATATCACTCAACGTATGAACGTTTTTTTCATTAAATTTATAAGAGTTAAAAAGATTCCTTCCTGTTGAAATATTACTGATTGTGTATTTTTCTTTTATGCATACAATTGGTTTGAGTAAAATTTAAAAACCTTTCATTATTTATGTGAAAATTTAGTTGTAATAAATCCACTACCCGTCAATACTTTTTTTGCGTGATAGCTGACCCTTGCAACTGTTTCGATAAAGCTACATGTGTAGATTCGTTTTTGTCTGATGTAGGTGCTCGTATTATTAAAGGGAATTCATTACATTTGATTAGCTAAAAGTATTCATTTTCCCAGTTTTACTGTTTAAAACCTTGCTGGATAGCACTCTAACTCTATATTATAGGCTAAAACAGAGGTCTCCAACCTTTTATTACCTTAGAGCACATTAAAAACTAACGGGTAAAAAATACTGCTTTATTTACGTTTTTAACAAGATCAAAATAAAGACACAAGGAACTATTTAACTACTCACCACCATTGTGGTGCTTGGGTACATTTTAAAAATATATATTTATCTGTGTTTATTCTGGCAACAAAGCTGGGTAGACCCATGTCAAGATATTTACAAAGGAAATAGGAAGTATTAGCATGGTATTAGTGAGTGTGAATAGAATGATGGAAGGGTGTAAGTCTTTGAGATTAGGAAAAAGCAAAACCATTCCTCTTGAAACTATGGTGGTTCAGAGTAAAAGTATACTTTGTAAACGAGCAAGCAAAGAAAGAGGAATGAGAGGGAGGGATTGAAAATAGGGGAACTTTAAATCGTCAACTTCTGGAAAACAGCATTCCTGGAGATAAGCACAAACTTGATTTTTGTCGGATAAGTGACAGATTAAAATTATAAGTCAAGAACATTTCAGCTGTGGTCAAAACGTGGCGTGCAGATGCAAAAGGCTCGGCGTGTGCCATGGCGTCCGTGGGCATAGGGTTGGGGACCCCTGAGCTAAACCATAATGGAATGATGCAAAAAGCTTGTTACCTTACAGGGTAAACGAAGGGTACTTTTAAATTTTCCTACTTTTCTTTTCTATGGGCTAGTTTTATAGTCAGGTTGAGTAAGTCTCAAGGGTGGCGCCATACTAAATACAGGACGACACCTTCCTGTATTTAGTGTAGCACCACCCTTGAGACTTACTCAATCTGACAATAGGGCTAGTCCTTAATATTAGCTTCAATTAAATGCCGGGGTACTTCCTTGAAGTGCACCTTCCTTACCCTGTTCCCATAGGTTACATAAATTAATCTCCAACAGCTAATACTATCGTAAGATGAACTACTTTCTGGATATTCAAGTTTATGGAAAATAACAAAAATAAAATCATTTAATAGGGTTTAACCATTGAGATGTTTATTTAAACTCGCTTTTTATATTGATCTTTCTGAATTTTCATAGCGATTTGTAAAGTATCATCCTACGAACCATTTCACGAAGTAGTTTTTCCGTTAACTTTTTTTTTGTATGCGATATTTAATTAAATATAAATAAGTAGACGTCAGGACGTCAACTCTTGTCGAATTAAGAAGCGCCTTAATCTTTTATTACGGGTATAAATGATGGTGGGCGCAATTTACCCTATTTTTTCCTTATAAAAAAGATTGGCTGCGTTTTACGTGCACACTCAAACGCCCACACATGGTGCGGATATGATGGGTGTATTGTTGACTTCGTCTGGACGTCTTGGAGGTGCGTGGGAGGAACCCTACCCTCTCTCCCTCCATCTCTGTCCGCGCACCCACGCGTGGCTCACCTATAAATTGTCGGGTTGGATCTGGGAGAGCGCACGCAGTCTTTTGGAAAGAAAGGATTCGTGAAGGCGCTGCATACAATAACCAAAAATTGTTAAGTGGGAGTGTAAAGAGGAAATGTGAATTAATCTGTGCTGCCTCTAACAAGCTATAATTATTTCTAGTTTGTTTATACACCTGCTTCGGTGGTCGCACGGTCTAAGGCGTCACTCTCGTGTTATACTGGACTGCCGATTAAGAAGGAATTGGTGCTTGATTACCGGTTGGGTATACTTATGGTGGTTTTCCAAAATGGAGTTCCACTCGCCACAGAAATACGGTTACACATCTTCTAAATACAACCTTCCCCATCCCTAGCTCATTGTAATCAAATTAATTTGATATTATCCGCTTCGGTGGTAGATGGTCTAAGACAATGGGTTTCAAATTTTCCATATCGCGGCCCCTCTAACCTCCCCCAAGAGAAGAGGGGAAATTTAAAACCTACGCACACATATCTAGTATTCTACATAACCCATTTCATAGTAATAAAATAAAAGTTTAGTATGACAGTAAGGCGAAATAAAAGGGCATATGTTTAAGTAAATTGTGTATAACGAATCGGTTTTATATGATGTGAAAATAAAAATTCAAAATAGCTTAAAAAATATATGTTTCGCGTACTCCCACACGATTCTTCGTGGACCCCACTTTGGAATCTTATGGTCTAAGTCTATGATGTCGCTCGCATGAGACTTGACTTGATGATGAGGAAATCGGGGTTTGAATTCTTGTCATGTGTTTTTCTCCTAAATAGTTATCCACATTATTTTCACGCAAATGTAGGTACTATACTTAATCTGACTTCTACCTTCTCAATCCTTAATTCATTAATGTAATTAGTACATATGCGCTTAACCCGAATAGGTAGTAAGACGCGGTGATAAAAAATCAAATCTTGTTCACCGGTGAAAGAGAGATTAAAATCTTGGTGTTCAATTGCCGATCGACGCGTGCATGAAATCAATGAGTGAGAAGTTGCCTTTTGTACACCGTGTCTTACTACTACTCGTTCGGGCTACACGCCTATATACCAACTTCGCTACAGGATTTAGGAGGAGTGAAATTAAATTGAGATGACCACATTTGCCTGTAGGTAGAGTGGAAAACAATTTGGAAAAAACTCCTTTAGTACACCCAACCAAGATTCGAACCCCGATCGTCCCATCATCTGCGAAACGACTAACACTCGATTAAATTATCTGACTAATTTAAATATAAAACCACATTATATCGTAAATAATATTGTTAGCTCTCAGTTCTTTGTCATTTTAGTTGAGTAGGTTTTGTACTTTTCTATTCAATCAATTCAAGCTACTTCTAATTAATTCAGTCCACGTTTCTTCCTTTTAATTTTGGTTTCCATTAATTGTGTGTAGACAATTAATTCGTCGTGCATGCTTTTTTGTTAGCTCTCCGAATATTTACACTTACACACTAGGTAAGTATAATGTATCTCCATTTGCGTGCAGGTATTGTGGGATACAATTTTTTTTTAGCGCATGGCACTGGTAAACTAAACCAGACAATACTCACACTCCTTTGTCCACGCGTCCACCATGTGTGGGTATACTCCTAGTTGGTTAAAAAAAGTGAAGGCAGTAATTAAATAATAATTATATATTTATAGAAACATTTTATAGACAAAGAATAGATATCCGTTTATTATCTACAATTTAAAATCAAAATCATTTCTCTATCACTAATATGGGATATTATTTATTTGATGTTAAATCATGAAAACTTTATTGCAATTTTGGCATTTCTCTGTTAAATAGAAGTGTCTTAGCTCTTGAACTAAAACCACTTCCAGAGAACCTCCTTATTCTACAGTCAAATTTTAGCAATACAAACCTTTTTGTAGGTAATGATGATGACATTCTACTATTTTATTAATGCTATCTTATATTATTATTAGCACCGCGTCTTACTACCCGTTCTTGTTATACGCTTTAAGTACTAATTACTCTAATGGATTAGGAATTGGGAAGGTTGAATTAGAGGCAGTGAACCCGCATTTGCGTGGATGGAGAGTGGAAAACCATTTAGGAAAAACCACCCCCAGTTTACCCGACCGAGATTCGAACCTCGATCTCCCCGTCCTCAACAGTCGAGCTCAACACGACAAGCGCGTTAGCCAACTACGCCACCGAGGCGGGTGCTATCTTATAGTTATTAAAAATAGCTACCAATAGTTATGGCTGCAGATCACATTACTTGACGTATGAATACGTGAAAATAGATCTTATAACTTTTCTAGATGTAAATATTGTGAACATAGAGCAGTAAATCGGTAGCGCTAACCACCCACTTTCCAATGTCGAATTTTTCCGAATTTGTTTGGTCACTATCTGTAAAGTTAGCGAAAACATATGTTCTTGTACTTTGGAATAGTAAAAGTGATTTTTTTAAATTTGTTTTTTTATAAGAAATCTAAGAAATAAAAAGAAGAATGTTCTGTTTATCGACAGGCTCATGTTTTCTAGAAACGCATTCCCGTCAGTGATAGTGAATTTACAAGAGTAGCGGCTATAAAAGTATTCGTGGAATCTGTTGCGACGCGGAAGTCCTGTAATTTTGAGATGTGTAGCCAGCGTAGGCGCTCTCTATTTTTTTTTTTCTTCCTTGTATTCACACCCAATTTTTGCCAGACATACGTCCTCTATTGGTTTTTCCAAACGGATATAACCGGGTCTTGGAGGATGACCGGAATGTTGAATCGTAGTGCACCCGACAAGATCACATAAAACTAGAGAAGGAACGCTCGAATCCCTCAATTCCCTGCTATTCGAGAGATTCGAGATACGTAAAGATCAACGAATATAATTATGAAGACATTGACTTCAAATAATAATTTTTAAGCATTTTGGTCAAAGGATTTATATAAACATGTGTATTTTGAAGAGTAGCAAAAACAAACAAATCTATTAATATTATGAATTTACTTTAAAAATATGTTCTCTCTCTTGTTTGTGATGTAGTAGGCATGGAAAACAAAATAGCATCTTCCCCTTACCTTAAACGACATTTTAAAATTAAATTTTAAATATTTATAAAATAGTAAATGTTTTAAGATTTAAGGATTCGAGCTTGGATTCGAAATTCGAAAGAAAATGTAAGATTTGGATTAGAGAAATATAGGATTCAACCCATATTTACATATAACACAATATATTACTTTATACATTAACCTTTTGTGTAGTATGTGTTGTTTTTTTATAATACAGATGCTTAGGTAGCCTAGGTAAAATATTGATAAAACGTTTTCACGAGTTTGTTGTTTACTGGAATAACAAACAATAATTGTAAATGGCCCTAAACATAAAATTCTATAGACTTGTAAACATAGTTTAAAGGTTCACATTTTCCACTCTGAAAAGTTCAAAAGCCGACTTTTTTTTTTTAGCACCGCGTCCTAGTACATGTTCAGGTTGTAAGAATATATAGGCCTACTATATTAGGATAGTGTGATCGGGATGAAGGCTGAATTTAGAACAAGAGAAAATCTACTCGCATTTGCGGGGAGGAAGAGAGAAAACCTCCCTCAGAACACCCGACCGGGATTTGAACCCCGATCTTCTCTTCATTGGCAGTCTAGTATATTGTGAGAGTTACGCCTTAGAGCAAGCAGCCACCGAAGCGGATAACTAAGACCTAAATGCCCGGTAAACTAAAGTTAACTCCAATAGGTGCGTAGATTGGATCTTTGTGAATTGAATGGTGTAATTTTAGCGCAGCCGCTTTGAAACTTCATTGTCTGGACTGGTTTCCCGTGGTTCGAATTCCAGTCATGTGGTCCTCCCCCTTAAGTTTTCTCACCCCCTCTTCACGTAAATGTGGGTACACTTCCTCTAAATTCAACCTTACATGTCTCTTAACATATTCCTGTAATCAGTACATAAGTTTAACCCCCTGATTGGATAGAAATTAAAGACATGGCTCAAAAAAAAAACCAACAACTAGATTTGAGGTGTTTTATATAATTATGAAAGCTTCCTGCGGAAGATAAATTACCCATCCTGCAAACTTGTCACCCGTGTATCCTCTTAGATCGCAGATAATAAAGCCTAATATAAAATAATAATTTTATTATTTTCTCTGTTATGAATATTGTTAGAATGGCAAGAGGAAAGGGGTACCACCAAAAGGTGACATTGAGCGAATAGTTTCAAGGATGTTCCAGCTTTTGTTGTTAAGTTATTTACGTCAATAGGGTTATTATTATTATTTTATCTCACCACATTGCTGGGTGCAGCTGAGCTTGTCGTCGGCAAAATGAATGGTACTGTCCAATTTTTATATGAAGAGTCCCTATATTAAAGATAATAAAGTTTTGGTGGTCGCCTCTGTAAGCGAGAAACTGCCGCGTGGGTTTAGCTCTAACGCAGTATTTCATTCCACGATGCGTTATTACAAAACATGGTTCACGCCAAAATAAAGTCGAAAGATTCCAACAGGTTTTTTTTCTTAACATCCCTTTATTATAAATGTTTTAAATAGACAAAAATGTGTGGCTTTTTTTCAACGATTTTTCAAATATACTTGCGAAGCTATACCCTGATTTTGGTTGGAAGAACTGTAGAGAAAATTTAAAAATATTTATTTGCAACTATTATTATTATTAGCACCGCGTCTTACTACCCGTTCGGGTTGTACGCACTTATGTTCAAGTGTAATGGTAGGGTGATTGTGAGATGAAATGGAGGACCTACAGTTTAACGTGGCATCCGAACCACGGTAGAGGCCTGGCATTCCCCACATTCACAAGTTGTGATTAATACACGTCTTGTCAGATGCGAAGCAAGGGTTTGGTATGGTAATCAGATAAATCTGTGCTTGGACCTAGGTTTGAACCCCGGACCCCAGCACAGAAGTCCGACACCTTACCCCTAGACCGCCATGTCAACTATTGTAACCGCTATTAATAACATTTTACTTTGGTATTTGTGTTATTCTAAAAATATTGATCATATCTATAAAAAGTGGCAGTTGCAGATAGCATGACTTGATGTATGAACATATTAAAATTGTTTTAGTTACTTTAGTAACCAACTTCTACGGTTCTTCCTACCAAAATCAGACTATATGAGACTAGGCTGATTACTAAACCCTTCCTTCACCTCTGACAAGACATCTTGTGAATGTGAGGAATGCCAGGTCTCCACCGTGGTTCGGATTCCACTTTAAACTGTAGGTCCTTCATTTCATCCCACAATCACCCTACCATTACACATTAGCGTAAGTGCGTATAACCCGAACGGGTAGTAAGACGCGGTGCTAATAATAATAATAATAATAATAAAAACAGGCACTAGATTTAACCTTCCTCTGACAAATATAGTAATTTTTTGATAGCCTCAGAACAGAAAATTTCAAGATATTTTAGAACTAGCAGCGAGCTTTCCTCTTTACCTGGAGATAAGAAGTTTGGTGGTTTTCTTTCCTCTCCTTATTGACATGACAAAGGGTGGTTGTAGGTGAAGGGCAAAGGGAAATATAACCTTAGGCATAATAGAAAAGTAGTTCCAAAAAATCACATATACCATTGTATTTTAAGCCATGTGGCCTGAGAACGATTGGTACTTTATCGCTGACCGAGGCGGATGCCTTAACCAGGTCTATTTTCACATATTCATACTTCAAGACCATTATATCTGCAGTTGTCATTTTTTGTAGATATTAAAAATACCTATAAAATTACACTTTAAAAAACTTTTTCTTAACAATTTTAGCAGTAAAAGAGTTTTTTTAAAGACCCTTCCTATGAAAATTGGACTGTATACAAACGTTGCGGTCCTGTCCTAGAAGGAGTGGTTCCACTACGTGGCGTGCTCTGCACATGGACACTGTAATCCGTCCGTTGAACTTTAAAAAAAGCTGATGTTTTTTTATTATTATTATTGCTTCTTTCTCTTTCTATCTTACTGTCTGTTTGACGGAGACAACCTATACTATGAAAGCCATAGAAGGAACCTTATTTGACAGTTTTCAAATATTAAAACAATACTTGAGTATGTTCATACGTCATGCCTTGGGTGTGTTTTTTTCAGCTGCAATGGAAAGCCGATTATATTGGCTTTACTACATTTATTATATAGTCCAATTTCATGGTAAGAGCTTTTTTTATAAAAAAAACTTTTTAACTTTTTTAGCCACATATATGTCACTATTTTAAAAGGCAGTAATTTTATTTTTATTATTTAGCACCATGTCTTACTACCCATTCGGGTTATACGCTTAAGTACTAATTACCCTAATGGATTAGGAATCAGGAAAGTTGAATTTAGAGGAAGTCAACCCGCATTTGCGTGGAGGGAGAGTGGAAAACTATTTAGGGAAAAACCTCCAGTTCACTCGACCGAAATTCAAACCTCGATCTCCCCGTTCTTGGCAGTCGAGCTCAACACTAGTGCGTTGGCTAACTACACCACCGAGACAGGTTAATTAGTAATAGTAGTTAGTTAGTACTACCTATGTGTATAATTCCGTAACTATTTTAATATTAAATTATACCTGATTCGATGGCCGCATGGTGGTGTCACTCTCGCATTAGACTAGAGTTAAGTTAAATCTCCGGTGACAGGAAGATCAAGGTTCGAATCCCGGTCTGGTGTACTGAGGGTGGTTTTCTACTTTCTATCCACGCAAATGCGGCTACATATCCTCTAAATTCAAACTTCTGTATCCCTAGATCATTAACGTAATTAGTTCCTATGCGTATAGCCTGAACAGATAGTAAGCCGCGGCGGTAAATAAAAATAGTTGCAGATCACGTCTTGGCGTATGAATACTTGAAAGTTGGTCTAGTAACTTGTATAGCTGTCTGGTAAGGCTCTTCCTGTGAGAGTTGGACAGTAACTTGTATATCTTATAAGAAGTTCTTGCTATTGCGATCCTACTAGAAAGTAGTTTTGTTGTTTTTGTGTGCCAACCACACAGTCCTGTTATTAGCGTTTTTTTGTTGTTGTTTTTTCTATTTGTGTGTGCGTGCGTGCGTGCGCGAACGTTGGAATTCGGAATGAGACCCCATTTGATCGATTAGGTTGGTATTCTGGTTTGGTTAGTGAACTTTTTCAGGTTAGAGGAGTAATATTACTATGTATACATTGGTGTATCACCCGCATCTGTGGACACGCGGTCTTACTGTCAAACTCATTTGGTCTGGAGCTGGTGACGGGTATGTCGGGGATCGAATCTTAATCGGGTGCGCTAAAGGAGTTTTTTTTATCACCTTAATGGTTTTCCATTCTCCCTCCACGCAAATTAGATTGTATTTCTTCTGAATTCTAGCTTTTTTTAATACCTTCTTTGTTAGGTAATTAATATTTATGTGACCCGCTTCCTTGGCTTCGTGACTTAAATCAGGGGTTTCCAACTGGCGGCGTGTGATGCCTTGTTTTTTCGACACACGGAGTTTCTTAAGAAAGTAATTTAGTGTAGTTTAATTTGATGTGTTTAATCGAGAAACAGAAAGTTTTGACTGGCGTGGGAAAAATCCATGAAAGCATCAACTAATGTTTACGTTTAATTTCTTCCCTTACATATTCTGCTGTATTATATCAACATATCAAAGATCGTAGGCCTATATTCTAGTCGGAAAATTCGTTTAGTATGTTCTTAAACATGTTTAAATGACCACTTCTCATTTATTTGCAATAAAATACTTGTTCTTGTTTTTACATATCTTGATAAAAGTAAGTCTGCCACTAAACTCGTGGATTCGCTTGTGGCCTTCGGATTCTTTTAAGTCTGAAACACCTGATCTAAGGCGTCACTTATAATAAACTAGACTACCAATGAGGAATCGAATACCAGTTGATGTTTTTTAGCACGGCGTCTTACTACCCGTTAGGGTCATACGCTTGAATACTAATTACGATAATGGTTTTAGAGATGAGGAAGTTTATATTTCTTAAGAGGTGTACCCACATTTGCGTAGAGGTAGAGTGTGAAATCATATAATAAAACCCACCCTCAATACACCCGACCGAGATTCGAACCTTGATCTCTCAGTCATAGGCTGTCTAGTATACTGCGAGAGTTATTAGACAATGCAACCAGCGAAGTGGGTCCAAATCGGTTTTCTGAGGGTGGTTTTTGCACTCTCTGTCTCCACGTAAATGCGGGGTTTCTTCCTCTAAATTCAAGCTTCCTCGTCTCTAGTACATTAGCGTAATTAGTAATTATGTGTGTAATCACAATAGGCACTAACTTTTAAAAAATCTAAATAAAAGGCCCTACAATCTTTTTTCCCGGACAAAATTAATAATATTTCAATATTTTATTAATGTTATTTTATAGTTACTGATAATATATTTCAAGAGTAACTGCTGCTGATCACATAACTTGACGTATTAATACATAAAAGTAGATCTATTTTAACTTTTCCAACTTTCATATAAAATTCTTCCTAATAAAATAACCTTTTATTTCGTATGAATATCTCACTGATAGTTACTCATAGTTTTTTTTATTAGTTTTGTTCCCCCCTCCCCACCCTGAATCCCCTGGTTGAAATATTTTTTTAAGATAGTCTGGCACCACTGATATTCCGCGCCACGCAATACTACTCTAGTAGAAGTACTGTAGTATTTTCTTCTTCGTATTCTTTTTACTAGCAAACTTTATTTTTACTTGTTTCTACTTACTTCCAATATACCTTCTTTTTTCCCCCACGGGTGCGCTGTTGTGCTCGTACTGTGGAACGAGAGGCCTGAGTCGATTCCCGGGCGAGACGTAGGGGTGGGGGTGGTGGTTGGGTGGGGGGTTTCTGTCAGACATAGGAGCTAGTTGCTGGGGTGAATTACAATGTAGGTCACTTGCTGAGCACTAGACAGTGTGGTATTGACAGACTTTTGGAAAGGAATAGAGCTGGGAAGTGCTATTTTACAAAGGGGTGAGAGGTCGGTTTCATACTCTCCTTACAGGCGAATGCTGGTACCACCGCTTAAAATTAAGGTGCTAGAACATTTGAGCAAAAATTCACTAACGCCCAGAATCCAAGTGTTTTTTTAACGTTATTGGGTGGAGTTGACCAGCAGTAGTAGGAGAATAAACAGGTAGTAGGAAAATACAAATTACAATACCTTTGGTGACCCTCTCACTTAAATTACATCGTTCGATTCACAAAGATCCGGTCTACGGCTTCTATGCCAATTATATTTTGTTTTCCGGACATCTAGGTCTAACTGATCAACCAAAACATGTGGCTTTTTGGAAATTTCATTTTTAAAACTATGTTTACAGGTCTATATTTAACAATTTTAATTTACAAGTCTATATATGTATAGTCTCATAGAAAATAGGGGAAAATAGTGTTTTGTTTATTCCAGTAAATAACTCGTATATTGTTACCAGTTTTTATTGATATTTAACCTAATAACCAATATTTTATTGTAACTATTTCATCTACCTAGACAACCCATGAGATCGGGTCCACTGAGGGTTTTTTCCCCTTAAATGTTTTTTCAATCTACTTCCACGCGAATGCGGAAAGATGACCTCTAAACTACTCCCTTCCTGATCCCTAACTCATTAGAGAAATTATCATTATGTGCGTACAGCCTGAACAGGTATTAAGACGCTGTGTTAACGTCGTTGCCTACTTGGAGATTTCTAAGATATTTTGTGAAGCGGGTTGCATCTTAACTTGCCTCGCCTAAACAGTCTTAAGTACTAACACACTTAGATGCCAATGTACAAAAAATATATAAGGGAAGATAATGAGACGTTCACCCTGAGGGGTCTCTTGTCAATGGGCTGATAACCCTTTCCCGCTTCCTCTGACGAGTTTACTTAGTCACATTAATATTTGCGCCTTGAAAACATTTAGTTTATTTTTAATTTTACCTTTTATCTTGTTTCTTATTCTATATGTACATATGCTACTACGGGCTTTTTAATATACATGATGTGGGGAATGCCAGGCCTCCGCCGTGGTTCGGATTCCACGTTAAACTGTAGGTCCTCCATTTCATCTCACAATCACCCTACCATTACACATTAGCGTAAGTGCGTATAATCCGAACGGGTTAGTAAGACGTGGTGCTAATAATAATAATAATAATAATAATAATAATAATAATAATAATAATAATAATAATAAAAGGCATTATGACTGGAAGACTACTACAAGCCATTTTCGCGGCCAAGCCAACTAGCCTAAGCCGTA
>CABFOW010000258.1:3166-41928 GCA_902141385.1 Timema californicum
CCCGCCCCCCCCCCCCACCCCTACCAAATACATCATACGTGCCAATCTCCTCTCAATCTTACCCTTTTCATCTCTACCCCAATTATACAAATAAACGCTGGGTCTAAGATATAACTAAAAAAATGTTTAATTAATTCGGTTTAAATTGAATTATTTAATAAATATTTAGCCAATTTTCAAACATTTTCGTGTGTTTAGAAGTTCATCTTAGCTGTTTTAATTATTTTCTTAAGGTTTTAAATACCATGCAAATTGAAGAAACGACTGGAAGTTTAGTAAATCACACTAGTAGTCACGTGACCTAAAGATACAGTCTCTGAAGAGTCTGAATAAACGTTGACGAGAGGATCTTAAGTTTGAATCTCACCGTGTTCATTGTGGATTATTTTCACAGATCATTTGGGTTTCCTATGTCCCTCTCAACGCTAGTGCTGGTGCATTTTACATAAACTACATCTCTCATTTTTAAAACTTAAATAATTATTATGGTTGTAAAATGTAGTAAATATAAATATATTTATAACTAGTGTTTTTATTAGAACGAATTAGATTGAAATAAGTTAGCAAGTTCAAAAGTCTCACACATACAAATAAATGGTACGGTGCACTGCACAGACTTTCTCCAGCTTTTATCTTTAGATAAACATTTACTAAACACTAATTTGATTTGTGAAATGAAACAATAGGTCAATGCATTGTTGTAGAAACACTACACCAAAGGTCATAATTTAAATAATATATATATTGTTATTTACTCTATGGCATTAAGAACTAGGAACAATGTTATAAAAAAATTGAGAAAAGAGAAACGTCTTTGTCCAACAAAGAGCATAAGAATCAAATTATATTTAAAAGACCTGAATTAAAAGTATATATATATATATATATATATTTGCTTATAGCTAAGAAATTATTAGTTTTATGAAACAATTTTTCAAATTAAAGATTTCTATCTTTAAGATTAATACAATATTACAATGATAAGTTATTTAATATCTCATATAGTTGGAGAAATGATGAAAATAGGAAAATTTCCCCAATATAAAGTACCCTCAAAGTCATGTTTACGATAAAATGAGTCACCATCTTGTTTATAATAATAAATAGTGTCTAGATATAAAATCGAATCAAAAGGGTTATACAAGATAATCTCTTTTTTCTCTTTTTGCCTTTCAGTAAACTATCCTTAAATTGAAAGCATATCTAATTCCAATAATCCCTCGGGGGAACTTATGAAAACCCCAGATATAAGGTTTTAACACAATTGGTAAAATATTATTTGCTATAGGCCGAGGTACAGATGGTCAGACAGACTGATATCATTGCGAAAACAACTTTTTGGTTTCAAGGGGTCATGCATGAATCGTCGACATTTATCAAAATCTTGACTGATATTTTTGACGATCACAATACTTTCTCTATGAGGTGTCAAGAGAAAGTAAAAAGAATATCTGAACTTACTAGGTTTTTTCGAGCCTCAATGTATCTATCCATAGTGCCTATATAATTCGATACAAAGATTATTTATGATTTAATCCAGAAATAAAATATCAAAAATACGTAAGTTATATTGGCCTTCATTTTTTGTTCATTAAAATATTTTAATGAGTTCATGTAGCTTTAAAAATTCTTTAATCCATTAAAATATAGTATGAAATACTGCGTACAATATAAGCTGATAAGCTCTTAAAATACTTTCGGAAATATGAATATTGTAAAATAAATCCTCTCTTTCAGTTGAGTATCCCTGCGCATTATGGGTCATGTCCCAACCCCCCTCAAAACACGTTTCTAGCAAAGTATTTTAAAAAGACTCTGTAAAGGACGATGACTCCTAAAACTACCTATATATAATATAATATTTAGTAAAATTGGTGTGTGTATGGGGTTTTGAAATATATTTGGTGGGTACCACTCCTAGGGATTACACTAAGGAGAAATAAAAAAAATCCTCGGCTAACTATGACGTTTGCATGATGACCTTTAAAACTAAAGATCATTAGGTGTGCTTAGGAATACTTTCTGGTGGATGCTCTATTCACTTTTAAAAAAAAAATTACACCACCTACAACAATGGTATGATCGAAATCCCTACAAGAGTTGGAGAAAATACGTAGAATACAACATTTACCAATCTAAATAAAATTAATTATTGAATGAATCGTACTAGGCGAAACTACAATAATAAAAATAACACAATCATTCCATCTTTCTGTGGGTTATCATGCCAATGATTCCACATCCTAATCCTACTTAAGGATGTCCGGGTACATACATGACTAAGGCCACAACTGAGAAAATATTACTAATACAAATTATATATATATGTCTTTGTTATATATGTCATAATACAGGATAGTTAAATTCAAAGTTACACTTTATCATATTTTGTATGCCATAGGCCAAAATATAAATATTGTTTGACCAGTGTAAAATAATTTTCAACGTCTATTAAATGAGTTAAGCTCGTTAAATTAAATACGAATTGTCTGGGGAATATTAAAATATATAATCACTTTAGTAGCTGTTCCTTCTAAAAGTTTTAATAGTTTCTGATGATGGATTATGGAGATTAATTTATGTAACAATACATATATTTGTCAGCTCTCATCAGGAAAAAGAACATTGTCTATGATGATTCATTTCAAAATATTGGTTTAAAATTAGTTTCTCCTTTCTATTCGAAATATTTAATTTCACTCAATAAAAACATATAGGTTGAGTACTAGGCTTATATCTCCCTATAGATATACTAAATTCACTGTACAATCAAAAGTACATAATTCTTAATATTTTTGTTGAGGACTAGCACATATTTCCTCTTGAAAGTTTTAAGACGCCAAGAAGACCCTAATTTTATTCAAACAATATACCAAGTATTTTCTTCTAGAAGTTAAAGAAGTTAAATCTTCACCTACATCTATCAAAATCGAAACTCGTGCTAGTTTAAACGTAATGCTCTAGTGGTCTAAGTCGTTAGACTCCCATTGCACTTGTTCAACATTGATGGCAGATGAGGAGGTTAAAGTTCATATCCCTGCTGATGTTCTAAGCGTGATTTCCCACATGCGCTTTTCCAAACCCCTCTACAATATACTGAATGTGCGTTTTCTCAAAAACTACCTTCCTCATCACTACAACTTAGATTAAGTCCTCAGCCACATAGCTGGTTGCATGGTCTCAAGGCGTTACTCTCGCAAAAGACTGGATTACTAGATGGATATGGAGAGGCTGTGTTTCGAAACCTGACTACGTGTCATGAGATGGGTTTTACCAAATGCGTTTTACCACTTTCCTTACATGAACATGAGGGTGCATCTCCTGTTAAATCTACCTTACTCCTCACTACTGATAAGTAGACACACCAACATATGTCAAAATAGGTTTTTATAAATTTCACTTTAAATATGGTTTGATATCCAATTTAGAGTTTTAAGTTTATTGTAAAATGTTTGGATTCTTGCATGGAATAAAACAAAATAAAATATTTTTTGAGGTTAGAAACTTGACCGTAAAATGTGAGTTCTGCTTAATTCGGCCGAGTTAAATGTAAATTAACCATAACAACTTATTAATAGACCAAAAAAAGTGTATACAGTCTAATAGATGTATTTACCCCGACCAAATAACATAGGTAAAATATGTTAATAAACTGGCCATATTGTGGTAAATGACAAATATTTAAATATACTAAATAAGAATAAAAAGGTATATTTTTAACTTTATTTTTAAATTGTTTTGTATTTATTATTTTTAACCATATTTTTTTATAAATAATTTATTTACGCTTTTTATACCTAAATCCAAGTTATTTTTTTAACGAAATCTAATCATTTGGCTACAACAAATCAGAGTAAATACCCATTAGTGTAATTATGTGGATAGCCCATAGAAGTAGCCCATAGACGTGACACAACAACATTTAAGATATTGATATCCATTGTGGTAAAGATACTACAAAAACAATAATATTATTTGAACTATTATTTCAATAAAAATATAAAATGGACAAACTTAGACACTCGCTAGTTTTATAGTGTATATTTTATCAAAATATTATATATAAACATTACAAACTAATTATATAGATAAATAATTTTCTCTTGCTTCGATTTTTCTCTCCTCATATTAAACTTATTTTAAACAAAATATGTTGACATTCTCTAGTGAAACAATTTGGGTGATAAAGCTTGACTATCTGTCAAAGTTGAAACAACCTGTTCAAACTCACACGACATGACGTAGATATAGTAGAGTTCTACAAATGTCAGAAAGGTCTAATATGATAACTTATAAGAATAAAACGGTTAAATCATGTTCCTGTAAATGTTTTATTAGAAATATACGTATTATAGTTTCAATTGTTATTATTTCATTAAAATGAATCTTTTCTGATAGCAAACATTTCTTGTGCCAGTAAATTATATGTTACTTTACACATGGTTTCATTTATTAACGGTGAGTGCTTTTGGTTTTATATTTGAACATTTATTAGAGTCTTATTTCATAAATGAGTCATAGTTTCCAAAATGCTTTGTTGTAAATATATCTGGAGATTGTTTAAATTTGTAGACATTAAATTTAAACATTTAATAAAATTTGTGTGCTCAATTAATGGTTTTAGGTCTGAGTTGTATCAAACATTGTAACCCATAAAAACACATACCATTTATATTTTCCATGATTTTCTAACTAATATATAACTTTTTTCAATCATAATTTAAACTTTCTAAATTTGGAATTTTACACATGGCAATATCCCCAAATATGTCGGAAAGAATTGCAAAGAAAACTTAACGTTATTAAATTACTATGGATAAATAAAAACCTCTTTGAAGATGAATGTTTTAAGGACATACCAACTATGCGAACACAAGGTCAATTTCAATTTTATTATTAATTTTACAATAAAATTTTCATAGGATGAACCTTACCTGACAGCTAGAAAAGTTACTAAATCTACTTTCATATATTCATACCTCAATTAACGTTATCATCTGTCGTTACTTTTAAGAGATAAAATTAATATTTATAAAATTATAATTATAATAATAATATAGTAAAATGTATCACTATTGACTATATAAAAATTACGTTTATTTTTTCTAAAAGTTTCTTCTTAATAAAATCCAACTATACATAATAAATATATGACGTAAATACTAGCATCAATTTTAGGACCACTTTCTTAAAAGACTTAAAAACATACTAAAATTCTGTATTTCTGCTTTTTAGAGTCCTTACAATTTAAATTATAGTTCCTATAATTAAGGCTACGTCTCGTAGTAGTGTATTCCACAGCAGTTTATCTGGAAGATAAAACCGCAAAAATGTGTGTGATGAGTACAGAGGTATATAGATCATACAAGTAGTTTTAACGTCACATGGTGACAGTTGCACCAATTACGAGTTTAATTTATTTAGCAAAATTACTCTATTGCATTTACTGGGCACACTTGAAAATTAGTGGCCATCGCTGTCATATAGTGTCAAGTATCACTCAGTAAGGAACTTAATACACGTGTAGATATTTCTAAAATAATAATTTACTCAGCCACTTCGGTGACCGTGTGGTATAAGCCCTAAGGTAGCACTCTCGCAATAGACAAGACTGCCCATGACAGGGAGAGATCGGGGTTCTAAACCCAGTCGGTTGTACCAAAAGTTGTTTTATCATAAATGGTTTTCCATTCTACCATCACGTAAATGTGAGTACACATCCTATAAATTCAACTATCCTCATCCATAACTCATTAGTTTAATTAGTACATACATGTATAGCCCAAAAAGGTAGTATATGCAGTGCTAAAAAGTACATTCGAATAGACCTATCAAACTCTATTCCTCCATACCGTGAATTTTTACTAGTATATAAATATGTTATCATAATTATCACGATTGAAGGTAATTTGATTCTTAGTGATCAAATTATAAAGAGTGAACGTTATGATAATCAAACGGAGTGACAAAATTCAGCATTTGTTATTTTTTTAATAGCTATATTACAATTTTTTGGACGTTTTGCTTTAATATCACCAAATTGTAAATATATTTGTTTTGAAATCACAGCGTTTTACTAACTGTTCAGTCTATACCCATTTATATGAGAATCACTCTAATGAGGTGGGGATGAGAAAGGACGCATTTTAGAGGTAATTTACCTTCATCTGCTTGGAAGGTGAGTGGGAAACCATATAGGAAAGAAAACAACGTCAATAGACTCAACCCGGACTCCAACCCAGATTTCCCCGTCATCAGAAGGCCAGTCTAGCACAAGAGTCGCGCCTTAAACCAGTGGTCAGCAAACTACAGACATATCTGGCCCGCCTAGTGGTATTATTTGTCCTTTAAAGATTTAGAAAACCCACTCTTTTTCATAAAAATAAACTAATAGCTATTTACTTTATGAGAAGTTTAATGTTAAAATTCATAAATATATAAAGCATACGACCTGCGTTATCAAAAAGGTTGCTGACCCCTGTCTTAGACAATTTGCCCTCTGAAGCGGGTGTAAATATACCCATGTTCTGGTGATCTAGCGCAAATCAAACAAACCATTTTATTTAGGTACTCTATTTGTTTTACTATTATAATGTGAAGTATATACAGAAAAATATTAACATTGTAAATTATAAGGAATAATAATAATAATAATAATAATCAACTGCTTCCAGTCTGTGACCGGGTCAGTTTAGTAAATGCCTCCATCTTCCTCTATCCTTTTACCATTAGTCCTCCTTTAATTTATTCAGTTATTCTCCTCTCACTCAAACACTTTTTGTTATCAGCTCCTTTCCTTCTCTTTTTTGGCCTCTATTGTGGTCTTTTTCCTACGTACTTCATTGACAACATTTTCTTTGGCATCCTCTATTTTTCCATCCTCATTACATGCCCATATCATCACAGTCTTGCTTCCTCTACTATCTCATCTACTCCCATAACCTCAATTTTTTTCTTAAATCGAAAACTAGTGATTACATTTTAAGGATAGGATTTGAGAGTAACAGGAATAGTGACATATTTACTTTTAAATAAATGAAATATTCATTCATTACATACAAACGTAGTAAATCATACTTAAAACTCAATAGAATTAGTTATTTAAAGCACGAAGGGCCATCTTCAAACGACTTGGTCAGTGTTGTTCTTTCGCATAATTTTCTATTACTTATCTATTAATTTTGAGGTAATCTATAATAAACTTCTTTGCAGCATTATTTTACATGATTATTTTTATGCTATAAGCCAATTCTCATTCATATGAAACGTAGCTATGTGTTCATATTTTTTTTGATATTATTACTTAATATAAACTTGTATTCTCTTCCAATTCTTAGACAGCCCACATTGGTAGGCACTGAAGATAAATGTTTAAATGTCATCTATCCTGGTTTTATGGTGATGGCGAGGTCTTATTTAGAATTCCGGCTGGGTCTACTGAGGGTGTTTTTCCCTAAATGGTTTCTTCCTCTGCCTCTACGCTAGTACGGGTACATTTCCTAAACAGTCTCCCTGTTTCGTCCTTACTCATTAGCTTGATTAAAGTGTAAATAGCCCTGACTGGAAGAAATGTGCATTGGGGGAAAAACATGTACACAGAGGAAATTTTCCAACTTAATACAGTAAAAGCTGGCCATGAATGATACTGTTTTCATAGTGCATAAATATTAGCATAAATAATTGCCATCATAAAACCTTGCACATATTGCAAGTGTTATCCCATCGACCTAAAGCGCGTGCACAAATTAAGTACCGTACAAAGTAACATTAAGACATTGATATGTGAGCTTCACATACATTTGAAACAAACAAAAAATTAACTTATTTATTTTGAGAGAAAATCATGGGAAGTGAATGTAATATCATGTTTGATATATTCACACACACACACACACACACACAAAGTCAGCTTGTTCCAAAATCTTAAATATAGTTTTAATGACCTCTTCTTATATATAATTTGATAAGCTCATTAAGGTAGTTGAAATTACGAGAAAATAGTTGAACCTATTTTGACCCACGAACACTCATTTTAAATGTTCTGGGTGTAGGATGCCGGTGAAGATAATAGCCTAAAACTAAAACCCAAATTTAAAAACGAGTTTTAATATTTCCTTCTGTGTTGGCAGTACAATCGTACTTTGTTTACATCACCATGTAAAACATGGGTTGTGTATATATTTAAACGGTAAATAAATATGTAGGTTTGGTTAAAAAATAATAAGAGCTTTAATTCTTACTTTAGTAGTTTGGTGCAACAAATAGAGAGCTGGGAGAGGGGTCGTTTTAAAATTCTCATCGTGGCTTGAAGGGGGAAAATATAAGTTTTGATCCAAATTAAACACTTCTATATATGTGCAAAGTTGTTAGCCTTTGACGAGTAAACTTATAACTAGAAAGTCGAATGAGGGCTTATTATGTAAATCTTTTCCCAATAAAAAGTTTAGAATACATTTTAGTGCAATAATCTACAGCCATCGCTGCAATGATCTAGTTCAAATACAATTTTAAATGTTTATGTTACCTTAAACCTTTTCCAAAACACTGGTAGTAAGACTGTCAGCAGTTTTTGTAATACATATTTTTTATGCGCCACGTATTAATACCCGGTTTAACTATCCGCATATTTACACCAATTGTGTGGTTATGAATAAGGTAGATAAAACTAGAGAGAATATGCCTGTATGGATGTGTGTGGATAGAGAGAGAGAGAGAGAGAGAGAGAATAGACCAGTACACCTGACCGGAAATTTAACCCTTACCTCCCCATCCCCGACAATCTAGTCTATTGCGATAATGGTCCTTTGGGTGAGAGTAGAGGTAACGCAAGTTAAAGGCAGTATTATTTCAGTTTCTATAACAATACATTTTGTTGCACAAAATATCTCTCTAATAGAATCCTAGAGTTTAATTTTCTTTCCATGGTGACATCAAAATAAATATAATATTGCTCCAGTACAAACATAGAACTTAATTTTCTTCACATGGTGATATAAACAGTTCTTAAATATCTGTCAAGGGTATCCTGGAATTTAGTGAAAACTTTATATCTTGATTTAAAAAGTTTCTCATATAATGTTGCTATGCTCTTGACAGATATTCAACCACTGTTAATACCATCATGTCAAGAAAATTAAACTCTTATGTTTGTATTGAAGCAATATTTTATTTATTTTTGACAAAAAATAGTTTTGCTATTAAAAACTGCAAAAACACTGATATTAAAACGCGTCTCCTACATCCCCACCTTCACAGATGCGATCGCCAATGAAGGATTCATAGTAGTCACTGAGCTGATTATTTAGTGCATTATGATTTGGTTAAGGTTTCTATATTAAATTAAATATGTTACGAAACACTTTTAAATAAACGTGTTTACGGTACTTTACTTTAATCGTAAATTTGACTAATTCTTTATAATTTCAAAACCCCTTTTTTATAAAATAATTTGCATCGCCTCTTTTACTATTCCTCTACATATTTATTTTCTCACGGTGTCACAAGAAAGCGACTTTTTTTTTCTTTCAAATAGTCTTTTGGGATTGTTATTTGGTCCTCTCCTTCCTACTGTGTTCTCTGCTCAATTGAACCGGTCCTTACCCCACGCCAAGTATTTTGCAACTTCCCCCTCCTCGTCTGACCCAGTAGATTGGAATACCCGCCACCAGGGGAACATTTTAATATGGGGCTGCCAACAATTAATTGGGGCTCGCGTCTCATAAAATAAGGGCTACCCGACCTGGTGAGGACATAGAGAGAGGAAACCTCACAGCTAAAAGAAGTGTGAGATAGAGCTTTATCCGCGCTGGTAAAGCGATCAGTGTTGAATAGACCCCAGAAATATGTATTGAGCTTCTAAAAAAAAAGTGCTTCCGTTTTACCAATGGTGGTTATAAGCGTTTTAGTCTCATTATTTCACGTGCGTGGGAATGTTTTAATGATTATTGAATATTTCCTCACAATAAAAGGTGGGCAGAGAGCATTGCGGGGACTGAGGATAAAGGATAGAAGTACGGAATGGTTAGTAATAAAAAAGGGTAATAATTGGTATCTGGCGGTCATGCATTTATACCGAATGAGGCATAACCTCCAAAACGATTCCGAATGGATATGAATATATGAATGCCAATTCACTTTTTTTTTAAATATTAAATGAATATTCAGTGCGTTTAGATAAAGTCATATTTCAAAATGCAAATGCATATTTCTAACAAAAAAAATCATGAAAATTGAAAGAAAAATTTGTATTTGGAAACCATTGAATTTTTTTTTAAAAGGAAGAGTTTTTATCTAATATATTGTTTGAAATAAAATATTGTAATTGAAAAACCTTAACTCCGAAATGATTTTTTCAATTAAGAACATTAATGTTTAGGTACCTAGATTTTACTGTACATGGAAATTTGGATCACCTTTTTAGAAAGGAGAAACCTAATTTATGCGGTCAAAATTGATAACATTTTACTATATTTATAGTGTTATCTTATACGTATTGATAATATGCATCGAAAGTTACAGCAGTAAATTACACGAATTTATGTATGATTACGTAAAAGTATTACAATGTATATACATGCAAATGTGGATGCACTTACTCTAAATTCAACCTTACTCATTCATAGTTCATTTGTGGAATAAGTACATATACGTTTAACCTGAACAGGCAGTAAAACGTATATATATATATATATTATAAAACTAACGGTGTCCTCAACCAATGGGAGAAATTCTGGATGGTTGGGAGGAAGAACATAGAGGAGGGGTCAACTCAGGTGAGGACCTTTAAGGTCCTTTAAGGTCATTTTAATCTCAACACTCTCGACGTCCTTTCACTATCAAAATATGTATCTTTTTACACAATTTTTTTTCTAGTCTTTCATATTGGTTTTCCTTCCGTCTCCCTTGTTTTGTGTTTGATCTATAACCTTAATGTTTGTAGATACTCTGGCAACCGTTGCGAACTAGGTCACTGAAAGCGCGTGTGCGTGCATATGTGAGGGAAAGAGAGAAGCAGATAGAAGTGTAAGATCGTCTTTGATCACAAACTGTGCACGTCATGTCCAGGTTTGATGTACACTCATATCTTCACAAAAATTTTCAAAGTAGCATAATAAAATAAATTATACAACATTGAAAATATTTTGATATGACTATCTTAAATAGTATAGTAAAGAACACAGCATCATTTGCTTGATTTAAATATAGATTCAAATTAAAAAATTTATAAATATACTTTTATATATTTGATTATATTATCATTTGTACCGGTGGTCACATGGACCAAAATGTCAAGCTCTTCTAATCTGGTTTTTCAGTGACGAGGAGGTCAGAGTTAGAAATCAGTATACGTGCATTGAGGGTGGGTTTGTTTGGCCGTAGAGCAAGTGATTCTTGCACCTTGCAATAAATAAGGTTATTTTGGCACAAGTTGACGATCAATGAGAAACACCATCTTATGGATTCCATCGTGACTATTAACGTGAGTGAAAAACCCTATTTTTCAACAGGATATCTCATTGCCATTGAATTAATTACCCTCCAGCATCGTTAGCTGAAACTTAAATAGAAGGCAATAATGACCTTCTTGTGAAATATGAATACTTCCAAAGTGTTCATCAATGAATGAAGGATGGAGTAAAACAAATGAACAACAACTGCATTCTGTGTATTATTTTAACAGGATAAACCTTCGGAGAGCAAGTACTCAATACACGTATTAAATTGACATCAACTGATGTTTTCTCCCATTAAAGTTGGTTAGGCAAAAGTTTCCCATTTCTTTAGCATTCTCAAGGATAATTAACGAAGCCAAAGGTGAACCACTCACCGAATTAGCGATCTACCTTCATATTCCAGTCTCTTACCACGCTCAACTCTCAGAATCAGCAGTCCACTATCATTATCTGGGGTCCGTACATTTGTTAAGAATGTAAAAGATCAACGAGCAACTAGCACGGGACAAATTGTTGCCAAGAATGTTGTCTACAAAGAAATTATGAGATGATATTCATATATTTTTACACGATATTCTGAAATTCATAGTCCAAACTGCACATATAGTTTGTATGAACCAAAAATAATGCAAAATCCCTTTACACACATCCGAAAACCTATGCTAATACAGTGTAACCTGGACAAATAGAACTTGAAGGGACCAGGAAAATACCTTATAATCCAATCATTCGAATTAAATTAGTTTCTTAAAAGAAATTCCCTTTTTCACTTCCTTTATCACCGCTACTTTTCCGGCCAAAGTTAATTATTTATCGGACTGTGGCTTGGACAGTGACATCATAACACACACGCAAACACTACTTTACAGTATTTACTAAAGAAAACTAAGACTAAACAAAATCAAAAACTAAACAACAAAACAAAATAAACTCGCTCGTCACAAGACTATCGCTACCACCGAATCACTAATAACAGCTCACGTAACCGCTCGAGAGGTTCGACCTTGACTAACGGATTACAGAACTGGACGTGTAAACAAAGACATATGGGTGAGAGGGCCAGGGGGAGGGGCGTCGCCTCTCCTGTTTCCAAAAATAGAACAACACGTCGCCGCAACTATAAGTAGGAAAACAATACTGCACAGTACATTACAACTTACGAAAAGTTCGAATTAACCAGAACAACATTCGAACTATTCACGATTTTTTATAATTTTTTAATACAAAATTCACGGGATCAGGTGAAAAATTCAAATTAAAGACAATTTTGAATTAGTCAGCTTCCACCATACCATTAAATTGTGTTCAAAGTTTCGTCGTAGAGCTCTGGGAGAACAAATCTGTCAAGCATGTGTGTACAATAAGTTGCATATGAGTTAGACACGCGGCACAGCACTGAACATGTAATAATAGCAAGCACTGTCTGTGATGTAGGACCGTTAAATGATAACCCTCAGAACCTATTCCTATTTCTAGATGGACTAGTGTGTTGTTTACTATTAATTGTGGGATGTTCCCTGCTGCGGTAGTCCAAGATGTCGAGGTGTGTAGTGCCACGCGCCTAACTTCTATGCAACCTGTTGTACGTGCCTATTTGAACATTTTTGCTACACCGGTGCTGTACGCCGAAATGTTGGACACAATTTAATGGTATTAGCATAGTTTACGTGATGTAAGTGAATAGGAATTTTGCATTACTTCTGGTTCAAACAAACTATGTGTGCAGTTTGGCCTATGAGTTTTCGAACATACTGTATATCTTATTAAGTCAACAACCCTAAGTTTGGTTTGGTGTGATTTATATCCATTTAGAGCTCAGCATACATTCAGCCTTTCCGCTTGTTAGTGCTGTCTTCATATTGAGCTCACCTTTAATCGTGACTGACGGATAATTTGATAGGTTCGTGATCACTTGTCTAGGGGTTTGTTAATTCATATGTTTGTTCCGACAACACTTGCTCTGCAAACAAGAACACGTCAAATAATTTCCATTGTTATTGAACTTTTTTGAACATGTTGGCATCGAGTAGCCGGCGTTGTTTACATAACACCTCCCACCTACCCTCCTAAAAGATCCCTCTATGAAAACATCGACAAAAACAACAACCAACTCGATTCAAAAACCAATCAATTCTAGGTTCATACTTTTTCAAATACAATTATTATTTTTGGCTTAATTTGAAACGAAAAATTTCTCGTTTGTACAACATTAACCTTGTTTTTTTTATATTCATTATATGGCTTCATCGGTGGGCACACGAACTAAACGCCAAGCTCATCTAGTTTGGTTGGCTTCAAATGAGGAGGCAGGGGTTTTAATAACAGATGAGTTAACTGAGTATTTCTTTGTACTAAATTCTTTTTCCATGAAAAATGCTGGCACAGTTCCTATTAATTCTGCCTTTCTCATCTCTACTCCACTAATTAAATTACATACATATTATATTCCGAATAGATGGTAAGATGAGGTGAACAGGAAAAAGTTAGCTATGAAGATTATTACTAATATTACTATCAATATTACCCGCTTCAGTGACCAAACTGTCTAAGGTGTCACGCTTGTGTTAGACTGTTCTGCTGAATACGGGTAGACTGGGCTTCGAATACCAGTCGGGTCTACTGAGGGTGGTTTCCTTATCCTTCTACGCAAATGTGGGTATATTACCTCTAAAATGCTTCCTTTCTCATACTTATCCTGTTAGAGTAATTACATATAACCAGAACTGATAGTAAGATGCGGTGGTAAAAAAAACATACAAATATATATGAAATTTTGTAAACGAATCTATGGAACTGAAATCGCTTCTACCTAAAACTGCATTTACAATGGGACTAATAATTATTGTTATTAGAAACATACATATCTGACAGGTAGAAAAGTTAATAGATTTACTTTTACGTATGCATATACACATTGAATTCTGATGGGATTAAAATCTTTATCTATTTCTCACTAGCAACGCAATATAATGTGAGATGTACACTTCAGACCACAGGACCACAGGCGTGGGTCTAAATAAGTTGATCAGTGACTTAGACTTGACGAACTTTCACTCTCCAAAATCGATTAATATTATTTGTGTAGTAATAATATTATTTTCTTTATTCTTTACCTGATACATTTATAATCCGGTTCTATTAATTAGTGTAGTTAACTAACACAAACGTTCCCCTTAATCACATTTTGAAAAAGTCACTAATAACCGCTCCATCTGCATTCATTATTTTCACATATGTTGTAAGAAGAGATGAAAAATAGGTTCACTTGGCAAAGTAACAAAAATATACATCACATACTAATATATACATTTCTATTCTGGATAACTTTTCACTAACAGAAAGGACCAAGAGTACCGTGACTCGGCCATCCAACACATTGTTTTACTCTCCGCATCTGAAATCATTTTGTTGGGAGAGATTTTAGTAGTTTTCAGCCAAAACGAATTAAAAGTTTTACAATGTATTTTCCTTCAATCAAGTAGATTTAAAAATTTATTTTAAATGTTAAAATAAATATTACTACTATTACTTGAACCCGTAGAGAAAAAAAATTGCAACTAATAAATGGTAAGATAACCGTAAGTCAATTACATTAGAAGATGGCTAACAATCAGGTGTCCACACAAAATTGTACTATGGCCGCTCCTTTCCCAATGGGTACTGCCAGAGCACTCAATAGTACATTTATACCTTTACCCACTCCCTGGGGTATACATCAAAACTAGTACACACTAACTTCAAATACTTGAACATATGAGATGACAACAAAGGGCAAATGAAAATACTATCTATGCGGGCCACTATACAACACTAGCCGTGTTCCGCACTTTGCGCACCCGAAATAGTAACACAGAAAGAGGTGTGCCAACAAGAATACTGTGAGATACTTACCTAACTAGGTCCTCAAATAAAAGCGTTAGAAAACCTGCTTGTAGCCATACAAAATTTAGACAAGTGATCATGTCGTTCACGGCGTCAGGATATATTGTGAAGTCATAAGGATTTAAAACGGAATAATGAACTCGTGGAGAGACATAGAGAGAAAACATAGTCATATGGACTAAATCAACAAGTCTGAAGGACTTGGAAACATAATTGTCACTTCGACTAATTAAACTAAATCTGAAGAACATAGAAAGAAAATATAGTCATATGGACTAAATCAATAAGTTTGAAGGACTTGGAAACATAATTAATACTTGGATCGTCAAACAAGATTCCCTCGGTGTTGAGGTGGTGAGACCCACGACCCAACCATCATGGCCAGCAGTATATTCTTCAGGTGCTGGAGCAGAGGTTCTTCCTTCGAGGATATCCAATGATGAACTACAGACGAATGAACCTAGGGGTCACCCGTTATATACTCCCTTATCTGACTCCAAACAGGACCAAATATGGGCATGCAAATAAGAAAAAGGAAAGGGGGGGGGGGAGTTGGAACAGCGGAGAAAGCGTTGAGCAGGAAGTCCGCTAGGGCAGCAGCGCTCGGGTTCGCGGCATTGAACCAACGACAGTCAGGCCTTTCTTCAGCTTGGAGTTCAAGGGTTTAGACGTCTGTTTGAAACTGCCACGCCTTCAATTCCGCCATGCTGGCAACATACTGTATAGAAGCATGATGATTGTATCCGGGAACATCCACTTAATGTAAGTAGAACACAAATTATATTTTTGCAGAATATATCAGTTTTACTTCTCTTCTTTGGATTCTGTTATTTCAGTTTAGTATTTTGTGCCGATTACGGCTTGTAGATGTCGTATTATTTGGTTGATATACTACACATTTAATGGCCCAAGTATGTATTCAAGGTATTGGCTGGCTAACCTAATGGGGAAAAGACCAATGAGGAGACTTATACGTAGATGAGAGGATAATATTAAAATGGACCTGAAAAAGATGGGGTATAATAAGTTTGACTGGACAGAACTCGCCTAGAGATAGAAATAGATTATGTACTTTTGTGAGTGTGGCAATCAACTTTCAAGTTTCTAATGTCTTTAGGTACATTAGTATTTGTTTGAATAAATAGTAACCAAATAAGATACTGCTTTATGTGAGAATGATTTGTATTATTACTATTAGCACCGTGTCTTACTACCCGTTCAGGTTATATGCGCTCAAGCTAATGTGTAATGGTAAAGTGATTGTGAGATGAAATGGAAGACCTACAGTTTAACGTGGAATCCGAACCACGGTGGAGGTCTGCCATTCCCCCCATTCAGAAGCTGTGATTAATACACGTCTTGTCAAAGGTGAAGTAAGGGTTTGGTAATCAGATAAATCTGTGCTGGGACTGAGGATTGAACCATGGACCACCAGCACAGAAGGTCTACTACACCTTACCCCTAGACCACCAGGTCATCCGAGAATGTATAGTAACAGACCAATATATTTGTTTTTTGGTTCTTTATCAGCTCCCACGGTTTTATATTATTAGAAATATTTCCAAGTAGGAAATAACAGTATTTTATTTAAATGAGTGAAGCTAATGGAAATGTTTCTAGATAGATTTATGACAAAGAATTATTTATGTAAAATTTTATAATAATAATAATATAAATACTTAATTTTGGTCGAATGTGTGTTTCTATCCATTTTAAATCCTGACGAGTATTTTAAGAATTGTTATGTATCGTTAATCCATTAATTTATTTATTTTATCTCCTTGATCATTGATAGCTTTGTTTGCAAGAACATAATAAGTCTAAATAAAATATTATTTCCATTATCGATACGACTATAAAATATACCACTATGTAAAAATATGTTGTGTGTTATCAATAATAATAATAATTAGTAGATTAACAACGATAAAACTAATTACAAATCATACAAATTGGAGTGTAAATCAATGGGTTTTGGGATGGTGATCACACAAATACATACTATTCAGATGAAAGTTGTTGTTGTGAACTTATTGTTTGGTTGAATATTGATCACTTTATTGACATGTCATTAAAGAGTAAGTGAAATGATACAACACGCTTTGGGTTACAAAAATCACTGGAGTAATAAGATTACCTTTTGATTAAAATTTGAGAACGTTATACATTACCTGGACAGTTAAAAAAAGTACAGTGAATTAGAAAAAAATCGTTTAGTATATTTATTTCATGTCTACTCATGCATACTCACCCAGAGGTTCAGGGTTCGAGACGCAGCGCTTACATATTTTGTGTGAAGCAATGGGTCTGGTATAGGGTCAACTCAGCCTCGTGAGGACAAAAAGAGGAACTAATTGAATGATAAAGTAGCGGTTCAGGTCTAGAAAACTGAGATTGACATGGGGGGGGGGGTTGTTGTGCTGACCACATGAACCCCCAGAAGTGGTCACTATACTCGCCAACAGATGGTTACTATTCGGTCAGTTTGACTTTATAGTGGGTTGACACCATAGAGTTTTTTTTACCCATGCATATGAGTAGCTCTTGTTGAAACCATACCCGCACCTGTGAGCATTCAGACAATGGTGTCATTGTCTTCTAGTCTGGTTTACTGACGATGGGAAGAAATGGTTCTAATTCCGACTAGTTATACTAGGAAGGGCACAGGAGGTTTCCACATCCATTATAGTTCTTTCATTCTATTGCAATAATAATTCGGTTGCATTCAATGTTGTATTAACTTCCCTTCTCAACATCATTAATAGTTCTTATCTTAAAGGGTAGTAAGAAGCGGACACTATTATATTAAACAAATACCCGCCCCTGTGTTCCAGTGGTCATAGTTCCTGGGAACAGATCTAGAGGTCCCGGGTTCGATCCCCAGCGCTTCCAGATTTATCTGTGATACAATGAGTCTGGAAATGGGTCAACCCAGCTTCGTGAGGACAAACAAGGAGCTACTTGAAAAAATAAATAGCAGCTCCGGTCTATACAACTGAGATTAACCGTCGGGGGGCTCATTGTGCTGACATGACACACTCTATTCGCAAATGTTGGTACTATCTTCGCCAATATGAGGCGTCTGCTTTGTCGGTATTGCTTGCTTGTGGGCTGACGCCATGAGGTTTTTTTACTAAGCAAACAATTCACCAAATATATGGTATTTAGAAAGTGAACTTTGAATAGTTGTTTAATTTTTTAGAAATATATTTTATTAATGGTGACACTATCTCCAGTGCTTATAGAAGTAATGAATGTGTTCCAAACAAATGTCGAAATAAGTTGTAACTAAACAAATATAATACGAAGAACGTGAAATGTACCACAATGAAAGCGTTCATTTAATCCACTCGCCAACTCAACGCTGACGGATGTTATTTGTTTTTGTAAAATAAAAAAAATCCGGATTCAAGCTGTGGGTCTATGTGTGACGGGGCATGAGCCAGAAGAGGGGGGGCACACCGAGGATTCAATTATTGTAGATAACAAACAGTTACATTTCAGTAGCTATGATATTTGGATGAATGTTTGGGGAATTTCGGGTATTCAATTCATGGTTACTTAACCTTTCTCGTGACACATTTCAAAAAGTGTCGTTGTGTCAAAATTTTCATTTATACATGGGTTTTCCGTGAAAACACAAACAACATTAAAACCCGATACTTATTAACTAGGCCTACTTGTCACCGTCGAAAACTTTTCATGGATTAAATGGATTCGCAGGGACAGGTAAGAGATTATGGTTTAATTACCTTGTAGTTGGAATATATTGGAGACAAAATATATGTACCAGAATTTGCGTGAGGGGGAATTGAGAAAGCATTTAGGAAAAACACATCCGTATGTGATTCGAATCCCGATTTGCCAGTCACCGGCAATCCGGTTTATTGTGAGTCTGACACATTAAACCATGCGACCACTGGCAGTAGAAATCTACTGAACTCATATGACCTATTCAACACATTGTTTTAATATATTGTTTTAGTAGGAGTTTAATGCATTGGACTGGCCATAATCAAAGGCACGAAATATAATTGATCTATACCATGGTTGCGACCACTTGAAGAAATTTAATGGGGGTCGTAAAATGCTTTAAAAATCTTACAATTATATAAATAAAAGTTTTGGATATGTCAGTGGTATTTAGTGTTATATTTGGAATAAAGTGGTTTATTATTATTATTATTATTATTATTATTATTATTATGTGCTCTACCTTACGACAGGTCCATCATTCATTTTTTCAGAGATCTTAGACTGCGAATGCGTCCTGTCCTCTGCCTCCTCTTTCAACTCCCAGATTATTCTTTTTTCCTTCAAGTCAACCAATATTTAAAATCCTCCTTCCTAATCGCCTCTTTCCTTAAACCTTTACTTCTACCTGAGCGCGCTGAAAAGTAATTACCCCTATTTATTTACTATCGGATAAACAAACCTAGGAGTACAAACTAATATGCGTTCAAATCTCTATTATTTCCCACCTCGCGAGGCCAAGTTTCCAAGCTCTGCCGCTAGAAGCGTCTGAGTTACGGGGACGTAAACATGGCGGAGTGTAACGCGAGTATGTCAGTAAGGAAGAAACAACGTGCAGTGAGCTTTTTCTTAACGGAAAAAACATTCATCTACGAATGACTGTTGTTTTTAAAGGAGAATGTGTAGACATAAGGTAAACGTCCTAGTAATGGACAGTGTTCCAGTGATGGACATATTTGCTAGTTTTATGCTTAAAATGAGCCTCAAACTGCACACATACGAAATCTATTAATGTTATGTGTCACTTTGGAGTTATCTCTGGTTTCTCTCCCTTCTCTCCCCCCCCCCACCACACACACACATTTTCCCAATGCAGTACTATGTATATTTTAAGGTCCTCGTCGATCATTTATGTTTGACGGGGCGTTTAAAAAAATATTTTCCCACCCGTATTCTAAAGCATTAAAACCCATCAGCCCGCGAAGACACCATATTTATTCGTTAATCTGTTTTATGTTAATTATTTGCGTATAACCCGAACGGGTAGTAAGACGTATTGTTAGTAATAATAATAATAATAATAATAATAATAATGTTAATTATTTTATGTAAAGCTGGAGTTCAAGAGTCCTTCGGGGCTGATGTTTTCCACTATATTCTAAATGTTCCTTGTTTCATGTATTAAAATGGGTGTTTACAAAAAACAATAAATACCTTACAAACAAAAAATACTTTGAAGTATTCTGAAAGATTTCACAAATTGATCACCACAGTGGTTTGAATCTCACTAATGTTAACTAGCATTGTAGTTTTATGTGTTGGATATTTCACTGGTGTGGCAGTGTTTCTTTTCGCAAACGTTAAGCTACTTTGGACTATGTTAATCGTGATTTTAGCCTTTTGTACCCAGGAAGACATTTCACACTGGAGGTGGGTGAAATAAAATATGTTTTTCTTAGGGAAAGAGTATAATTACTTGTTTATTTGTAAAATAGCATACAATTATGTGCATGTTCATTACTGGTACACGCCATTTTCCAACTGTGACCGGTAATGAACACTTGTGTCCATAACTGAGACACTAAAGCTAAAACTTCAGAGTTGAACTTAACTTAAATAAAGAAAACAATATTAGTCACAATAAAGAATTGGCCTTGTTAATTTTCTATTTATTTTTAGAGCAGTAATATACATTCAAAGTTAAACACGAAAAATAAAATAAATTGTTAAAATTGTGTCGATTAATGGTACATTCTACTTGTCCATAACTGGTAGGCTAAAATTTACTACAAATCCGAAATAATCAATGGAATTAAAATCTAAAATTTTAAATTAAAAAGATTTGATTATTAATTTTAATATTCACTTAAATATTTCGTGCTTGAATAGTTTAATTTTTTACTTTACAGACGCAAAAAGGCTCTTGTTTTCAACTATAAGGAGAAGACCATGCAAAATTCGTACAGATGAATCAGAGGAAAATCTTAAAGACAAAAGAGAAGAAATGCATGAAGATGAAACTAAGGTAAATCTTAAAGAAAATACAGGAGAAAACGATAAAGATGTTACTGGCAAATCACATGGTCCAAGCACGAAAGAAGTATATATTGAAAGTTTAGACAATTTGAAAAATATCATATTGTGAAATTTCAGTGACAGATGATACACAAGAAACATTGGCAAGAGGAGAAATTATCAATATGACGCTTCCATAAAAATTCTCAAATAGTTACGCCACAGCCGTCAACATCACGTTTATGTGACAGTTTGAAAAATATTCCAAGTCCGTTTAAAAATATACTTTTTTGGCTGGAAACGCCAAAACAAGCTGCCCTAAAATCAAAAATAAGAGTTAAATTACCTGCTGTTGCCACATAACAACAATGGCATGATTATCATACAAATAAGTTTTTGAGAAAAATAAAAAGGAACAAGAGATTAAAGAAAGTAAGCGAAAAGAGAAGACAAGAGTAAAGAAAAGAAAGAAAAATGAAAGCCAAGAAAATTAAGAAAGCCATCAACAATGAAAGCTGGTTCTGCAATGTATGTCAATAATCAATTGAAAAGGTTATGATTCAGTGCTTGTAATGTAAATTATGGATAAAGGAAGATTGTGCAAATGTAACACCAAATTTGACAAAATATTACTGCGCAGAATATATTAATTAATATGATTTAATTCAATAAAATAATTGTTCAAGACTAACTGTCCATTATTGTCTCATCGTTATGACGATTACTAGTACATTCTGGTTTTTCGACGTGTCCATTATCGGAACATTGTGTATTTGTTATGAAAATCTATATTATAAAACAAATGGTTATAAATTTAAGACCTTTCGGTTTGTATAGTAAAAAGAAATAGTATGTTGAAGTGCATTATATTAATAACAAGTCGAGTAACACAGTGTAAGTTTTTATTTAACACAATGAAACTCAGATATTGTCTTTTGCGTTTCTTAACATGTCCATAAGTGGGGACGTTTACCTTAAGTTCTGTTCGACAATGGGCTGCACGTGCTCGCGAGGGAGATCTCGATTGAAGGAGCCACTCTCCTTAGTCTGACGAGACAAACAACGGAGCTGAAGGCCACTAACTGTTACCAATGAGGCTCACTGAAATCATGGGGATGAACTCACTAAGCATAATCGCCATGTTTCTCAACAAGAACTGGCATTTCACGTGAGCGAGTGAAGGAAACGATTGCAGAACTGGGTTTTCGAAAGGTGCGCACGTGATGGGCACCTCGAATGCTCACTTCGGAAATGAAACAGAAGCGGGTGGACATTATCCAATAGTCTTTTCTTCTCCATGGATGTGAAGGTGATGAATGCCTCAACAGTGCCATCACGAGAGATGAGAGCTGGGTTCATTATTTTGAGCCATAGAACAAAAGAATGTTCATGGGGTTTGTCCACAAAGGATCACTTGCATAAAAATTTAAAAAAATCATGGTTTTCTGGGATGTTAGACGTGAGGTGCGTTCAGAAGTCATTCCTAGAGGCACATCTATCAATTCTGGAAATGTACGTGAAACGCGGAGGAAAATGAAAGCACGAACCCACACCTGCGCGAGTTCAACTGCGGGGGAAATTCGACGCCTTGGTTTCACAGTCTTGCGTCACCCACCGTAATCCCAGACTTTGGTCTATCGATTTGAATCTCTCTTGAAAATTTGTTACATTCACACAAATAACCTAAAGACTATAGAGTATGTACGATTGTGTCATACCATTTGTTTTTTATTTGAACGGTAGATAGTTCTGTGTATTTATAAAATGTAGCGTAATTCAGCAGTTTTCATGACCAGTTTGGATGATACACATCTGCACTAATTACGTGAATGTGTTAAGGATGAGTAAGATTGAATTTAGAGGAAATTAACTCTCATTTGCAAGGAGGTAGAGGGGAAAACCATTTAGAAACTTCCAACCTCACTACAACCGACTGCGATTTGAACCCACACCTCACCATCATCGATCCAGTCCAATCCATTACGAGAGTGACGCCTTATGGTAAGGGTTCAATGACCCACATTGGACAGTCCACACGCATCAAACTTATTTAGTGTACTTTGTCCACTTCAGTCGGAGCATTTGGATGTCTGAAGGAGGCGATTCCTAACATATATCCTTTAGTTCTATCGTGTCATCTTTGGTGTGTCCTAATATCCATCTTTCAGTTCTATCGTGACGACTTTCGTGTGTCCTAATATATACTTCAGTTCTATCGTGTTATCTTTGGTGTGTCCTAATATCCATCTTTCAGTTCTATCGTGACGACTTTCGTGTGTCCTAATATATATCCTTCAGTTCTATCGTGTCGCATATCGTGTCCTAATATATATATATATATATATATATAGTGACACCACTGGCGCGGAGGGGTCATTAAGATATAGGTTACTATAAACAAATACTCCCACTGCACACCACAAAGATATCATTAACCTAACATCTGGTGCTGTTATAACTAATCTATTTTTACCATAAAATATTATTTTTCTGATCAAAATAGTATTTTTTATTTTATAAAAGTATTCTTTACTTTGTTTTTAAACTTCTTATAGCTATTTTGATAAAAAAAAAGTTATAGATTCTCGAGAACACTTGAATAAACTTTAAAAACGTTCCCCAGGCAGTATACCTCTAATATGTAACTAGTAATGTGAGAGGGAAATAATAACACATACACACGTAGTAGTTTGCGAACTGGTGGATAGCTAAATTGAAATATGTAGGTCATTCAACAACAACTGAACTATAGCCTGTACTTATATTGATTGCGGACATTAAATTTCGCGAATTACTGAACTATAAGAGGTTTGTAAACTATTAATATGGATACATGAGCTGCTCATTTCAGTGAAATAAATCACTTTGAACTGTTCCCAATAGTGAACTGTACCGCCCATATCTAAACTATATAGAGCGAATAAGCTGGAAATTACTAATACAAATAAATGGTGGCGAGTGCTTGTACTACTCAGCATTCCAGATGACGTCATCCATACGTACCGAACGTATCGGATTTTAATCTGTCTCCCAGGAATCTTATCGGCATTGTCTGTATCCGACGCGTATTATGTGGATAGGTAAATGCGGTCATTTAACATAATGTAAAAATCACAAAAATACGATGTGTGTAGTCTGTACAATTCAGGCTAGTGGACGCTTACCTTGTAGTGATATGGCCTCACTACATGCGGGGATAGTTTATCATGTACCATTTTCACCACTCTTGCGTGTTGATACTACACCGATTAGGTTGGTGTAATTTATTATCAGGCTATAATCAAAATAACTTATGTTTTTAATAAATAATTTATTTCCCTATTGGAAGAGGGTGAATATGCTACCCGATACCACATGTGCTACTATGTCACTTCTTAGAGAACTGGGATGATTCAAATGGGATTAAATCAAAGATTGATCCAATCTAATGACGGTAGTTACGATCCCAATTCAGACTCGGCGATTAATACAAAAAACTATGTTTTTCTCACGACAAACCCAGGTCCTGACCGCTGGGAGACTACTCGAGTCTCATCAATTCTCCTTTCCAACACTGCTGTTTCCAAAGACTTGGCTTCTAGAATGCTCGAGTAATGGAATGAATCTGTCCCTCGTATCTCCTCCTTTGTCCTTGGAGAAGATTTTGCCTGGGTGGTTGATAGAGAGAGACAAAAAGATGTTGCACCAGGTGGATATTTATTGCAAAATTTAGTGTAAATTAATTTATAATATACTTCATTGGATCTGATCTTAATATCTAGATTAATCGGTCAAAAGGAATGTGTAGAATATAATCGTTACAACCTTTAGACCATTCGATCACCGGGGTGGCTAGTTGTTGAGTTGTTGTCCTACTTTATATTTATAGTAGATCCAAGTATGGGAAGCGCCCTCACTCTTTAAACACAATACTAAGAGGCTAAGTTAGCTCTCTCTCTGAGAGGAATCAGTTTTCATCTCCCCAGTCTGCGGTGGGTGCCCTCTACCTCTCACTCCACCCTTTCTCCTGTTAGAGAATAGAGGCCGCGGGGAAGCCCCAGCCACACAAGTACTTACTGTTCATTGCATGAATAGCCAACTAAGCAGCGGTCGACCTTCTTGTAGGGAATTTTCTTATTCTCACCCTCTGGAGTCTGTATCTCCTCTCCTTTGTTTCGGTCTCTCTACATCTTTCTCGTTCACCCGCTGGGTAGTTTATAAGCCATGGGAGACTAACGAATGGTAGTGAAATGCAGAATTGTCGCCGTGCAACAGTGGCCTAACCTCGAGGTTGGAAAGAAGACACAAAACTTTCAAGCAAGCTATAACCAAACCCTAATTTTTATATAAATTCCACATTCAAACACCAAAATTTAATAAAAGTCACTAAAATGTGACATTCTACAAATATGTTTTATTTGATTTATCACTTAAAATGTTATTAAAAGCTTCCAAAAATACTTACTTATGAATTGCTGTATACTTGATACTTACACTATTAATCAAACGGATTAATAATGTAAATATTTGTAATATTTTTATTTCCGCGATTGTAGTAACATGAATTTTCAGTTTCCAAACAACGGGATTCCTGTGAAAATTAGACTTTAATAATTCTATGAAAAGTATTATTATTATTATTATTATTATTATTATTAGCACCGCGTCTTACTACCCATTCGGGTTGTACGCACTTACGCTAATGTGTAATGGTAGGGTGATTGTGAGATGAAATGGAGGACCTACAGTTTAACGTGGAATCCGAACCACGGTGGATGCCTGGCATTCCCCAAATTAACAAGATGCCTTGTCAGAGGTGAAGGAAGGGTTTGGTATATGAAAAGTAGATCTCGCTTCCCCATGTTCTTATCATTCTATATCCAGTGTATTAACATTTTATCTTTGGATTTCAAGTTGATTTTTTCCATTGTAATCAAGATAGAAAATAAATTAATTCTATATTCATATTACATTATATTCAGAAATAATAACAATTTTTAACCTGTTTCAGGACGTCAGTCTCAAAATACAAGTAAAAAAAACACGCCATGGGTACTCGATCGATTACTTAAAATTATAAATTAAAATCCCATGAGATAGGGTGATAAATGAAAAAAGTTTTGAATGGCTACACTTTATTAAAAAGTTAGCCAGATTGAAAAAACCATGTACTTTCTGTGCCTAGATTGTTTGGTCTAAGTTCAAAAAATATTCCTGCCTTATCTCGTTAAAATTGGTCAACCGCATTTGGCAGCTATTGAGAGACTAACAGACAAACCGATTTTTAGTGACCACCATCTTGAAACTGATAATTAAATCTAAAAACCATGTACAGTAAATACGTTGCTCATAATAAGTTTAAAAAACGTGTCTGCCAAATCTCGTTAAAATTGGAGTGAGCCTAATTCTACACACCCAGCACAGAGGCTAATATTTGGTAATTTGGTGATCGGATATTTATATTAGCACTGCTTCTTACTTCTACTACCCCGTTCTATACTATATAACGTTATATTATATTTTATGATATGCCATAATCTTTACTCCATTATACAGTTTCTATTAAAAAACCATCATTTCCATAACAAATATTCAAGAACTATTGAGGTTACTAGCTGTAGAAAACTAAACGTAATGGATTAAATAAGCTAAGCTATTATAGTTGTAATGTACGGTTAAAGCCCTATCTAAATAGAATATTAATTAAGTTGAAAAATGGCCTTACTCCCTCGTGAGTTGATGGAGGCTGCGTTATCTGATAGCTCACAGTCTTAATTGATCACTCATAATATATAGTTGATGATTTAAGCGCATCCATCACAGACTCTGCCTTAAAATATGGGTGAAGAATGGCCTTGAGAAAGGGACGACTCCCAGATAGTTTAGTGGTAATATAATGTTCGTACTGAGCTAAAGGCACTAGGTTTTTTATTCCTGTGTCCAGCTGTCATTTTAAAATTCAAAGTATAAACTAAACGTATCTGCTGAGGCAATATTTTACTTATTTTGGCCAATATAATTTTTTGCTACAAAAACTGAAGTAAAAATATGGAACTTTAATCAAGTTAGGTTAAAACTCTGCTTAATTTAAACATATAATATTAAGGTACCAGTATCTTTTCTGAAAGAGAATGGAAAAACAGATATACGGAGAACGCCCAGCCCAGTTGACGAATATTATAATGACTGAACCATTCGGGCTTTTTAACCGGTAGGCCCTAAAAGGCCTATAACCTCACCAGTGAAAACACGTTACTGCAATAATTATAGTAATTTATTGTCTTTTATATTTTATTATTGACATTTTTATCCCCGCCGCCCTATCATCTGACCCAAAAGATTTCGTTTTGTCAGGGACGTTATTTTTAACAACATACAGTTGTAGTTCTTTCTAATGTCCCACTTAACGGTCGGCTATGAGCAGATCATATTTCCCACCTCGTTTAAAATTGTTCAACAATATCGTAAGTTTTTAGTGGAGCTCTGGGAACCGTTCCAAAATAAATATGTTGGAATCAGTGGAACTAGTTCGCGTGAATTAGCCTAGCTCTGCCTCGTGTTCCTTCCCTTATTACCTGTTCAGCGTACAACCAGTGTACCCCATTTCTATAGGTCCTGTTTATTACTCCAGTAAAAATGTACGAACTAGCGTTTCACTATTTTTCATTTTATACTTTGATAAGTTTGTTGCTATTGTAAGGTTATATTATAAACAGATACCGTGATTTGAAAATTCAAAAATGTATCTATTTAGTTAGCAATGAATTCTAAAAAATTAATTCAGATTTAAAAAAAGAGAGCTAAAAATTAAGATCTAAAACTTTGAATCTTACTACCAATTCAGACTATCGGGTTATACGCTTGTGAACTGATGGTTTTAGGGATTAGGGAGGTTATTTTTAAAGAAAATGTACGCAAATTTTGGTGGAGGGAACGTGGAAAACCATTTTGGAAAACCACTCTCAGGACACCCAGCCGAGATTTGAACATCGATATACCCAGCATTGGTGGTTTAGTCTACTGAAAGAGTTGCGTTAGACCACGTAGCCACTGAAACGGGTATCTAAACCTATTAATTAACGCACACTAGTAAATAAAAAACGCACTTTATAAAATTAAATCTTAAGAAATATATATTTTACAATGAAAATATAAATGTTATTGTTATTCTTAATATCATATTGAATTACAAATACCTTCTTCACAAGTAATAACCATCCCATCCCAACACAACCTTTTTCATATTAATTCTAGTGAATCGCCAGGAAAGTATATTTTCCAACCATACAAGTAACGAGAATATAAATGTCATTGTTTACATTAACTTACCATTTCAGAAACTAGGTGTTTAAAAATTATCTTTGAGTATCTATGCTTAGGTGGGTTTATTAAATGATTAATATAACGGAAAGAGATGGGATAAGTAGCTTAGAGGAAGTGTACCCGCATTACCGTCAAGAAGGGGTGGGAAATCCCCAATTATATTTTACCGGTGAAAACAACCCCTAGCACATTCGACTTGGACTCAAATCCCGATGTCCCATCAACTACGATCAAGACCTGGTGGTCTAGGGGTAAGGTGTCAGACTTCTATGCTAGCGGCCGGGGTTCAATCCTCGGTCCCGGCAAAGATTTATCTGATTACCAAACCCTTCCTTCACCTCTGACAAGACATCTTGTGAATGTGGGGAATGCCAGGCCTCCACCGTGGTTCGGATTCCACGTTAAACTGTAGGTCCTCCATTTCATCTCACAATCACCCTACCATTACACATTAGCGTAAGTGCGTATAACCCGAACGGGTAGTAAGACGAGGTGCTAAAAATAATAATAAATATTGTAAAATACCTATGTTTCACACCATGCAATTTCTAAAATATGGGACATTTACGGAACACATACGCGTTGGGGTTGAAACTCTCAAAGTAAAATTAAATACGGGATGGGTGGTCGGTCACCTTTGGTATACCTTGATACGCATTGGAGGGAACGTTAATAGTAGTTTAAGACAGGGTTGCCAGTTCTCAAGTTCCTTGCGATCAGGGGTTAGCGATATTAGAAATATCTTAAATACACTTATATTTTGTCCTGGGAGTTGGTGTGTATCAAAGCAGGAAGTAACTTTAGCCAGTCTCATCCCTCCCACCTATTTTATACAAATAAATAGGCAGTATACCCATGTACACCATTTGCGTGTAGAGAGAGTGGGAAAACATTTAAGAAAAAGCACACTCAAATTCATCAGTTCGGCAGTATTGTTTATTGGATTGGTGGTGGTGGTGGTACATTGCATTTAAGGGGGGGGTGTCAATCCTATCACACAGTTTTATGAACTTTAAAATATTTGGGAAGCTGACAATTAAACTAGGCCTACCTAGCTTACATTAATATAATTTTCATTGTTGCTTAAAGCATAAAAATGTATTGCCAGATAAATAACATAGGCCTATAGTAATTCCAAACTGAAGACTGCTGAATAAACTAAGAAATTACCCTTCCTTCACCTCTGACAAGACATCTTGTGAATGTGGGGAATGCCAGGCCTCCACCGTGGTTCGGATTCCACGTTAAACTGTAGGTCCTTCATTTAATCTCATAATCACCCTACCATTACACATTAGCGTAAGTGCGTATAACCTAAACGGGTAGTAAGACGCTGTGCTAATAATAATAACTACGATCAAATTCAATGCAAATCTAACGCGGCAATCTGTGCGGCTAATTGCTATTCTTTATTATCAGAGCCAAGATTTTGATGACATATCATCTTTTGTTTTTTTGGTACAACACAGACAATATTCATATGCACATAAATTCTGTTCATGACCCTCTGATGAAGTGAAAAGTTTTATAAAGGTCATTTTTTAGTCATTTTTATTTTGAATTTTAAAAACTTATTTTCTTGTTTAACACCATTTTTTAATCAATTTTAGGGTTTTTGACTATTTTTTAGGCATTGTTTAATATGTTTTATGCAGTTATGGTTAGTATATTTTAAATACATTCAATATCTTATAAATGCATATATAATCAATCATGAATTTTTCTAATCAAAGTTTTATGAAAGAGAAGTTAGTGTAGGCATTGAACTTTGTATCCTCCTTGCTTGTGTGATTGTACAATACACATTCCTGGTGACACTGCAACTAGGATAGCAATGATCGCCTTAAGAGGGGATTTATTTTTATCTGCAGAAGATAATGAATAATAAATAAATTTTGTGGCTATCGGAATACAAGAGTATATTTGTTAAAGGCTTTATAAATAAATTTCCATTTGTAAAGCACGTGTTTGATTTAATCGTTCACTTATTTAAGGTTTTTGTTCAAACTTTTAGATCATTTTTTGTTGTTGCCAATTTGAGGGAGTTTTTGAATAATTTTATAGGTCTTTTTTAAATTATTTCTAAGTCATCAAAGTCCAAGCCTTATTTATTATAATATTATTTACAATCGTTTAATATGGGCTGGGTTGTCAAAGGTTTAATGATTTCACTTGTTTTGAACTGCTCCAATAGTTTTATAAGCCCCTTCCATCTCCCCTCCCAAAAAAAGGTATATTAGTTTCCGTGCGTGAAACAAATCAACATCCGCAGATCACTTGGAACGAGCTAATAGAGAACCGTTCTTGCTTGCTTCAACGCTGCCAACTGAACTTCCCTTAAACGCACCCCACACGGCTTTCCCCAAACAACTGGGAAGTTGATACTGGACGTAGTTGGGGTGGTTGGAGTGATACGCAAGAGAGTAGGGGGTGGATGACAGTCGCAACCCCCGTCACAGTGAAACAATGGCTTCCTCTACCGGGTTTATGAGCTCGCTGATTGGTCGGACCCTTCTTGTTGAAACTGTAATGACGTGGAACATGTTCTCTCCGCTCTTCTGTCTGGGCTTTACCGTCACCCCGTCTCGAACAAAGGGCTCACACAGATTTATAGTTCACTGATATCTGATAATAGGAAAGAGGGATAAAGCGGGGGTGTAAGGGAGGTATCGTGCCTGCTCTAGGCAGCCACACTGCCACAAATCAATGCCACACTTGTTATTCCCAGATAACAATGGAACCAGTCTTTTATCTAATACCTTTTTTTTTATCAAGACTAATCTTCGTCGAAATGAAAAATTTCTAATTACATTTAAACAATTTTGCCATAAAAAAAGGTAAACTTTTTTTTTATCATATGTATATTTGCTTTAGACATGTTGAAGATATGTCATGTTGAGATACATGATGTTCGTTTGTTACTTTTATAACAAAACCTCATGTATCTATTTCTTTTAGACATGCAGAAATATGTTATTTGGAGATAGATTGAAAATTGATACTTTAATAAAAAGAAAAAAAGCTGACCTGGTGGTCTAGGGGTAAGGTGTCAGACTTCTATGCTGGCGGCCCGGGTTCAATCCTCGGTCCCGGCACAGATTTATCTGATTACCAAACCCCTCCTTCACCTCTGACAAGATATCTTGTGAATGTGAGGAATGCCAGGCCTCCACCGTAGTACGGATCCCACGTTAAACTGTAGGTCCTTCATTTCATCTCACAATCACCCTACCATTACACATTAGTGTAAGTGCGTATAGCCCAAACGGGTAGTAAGGCGCATTGCTAATAATAATAATTTAATAAAAAAACATACATTTAATTCCTTTATTTATAAAAAAATACAGTACAATTTTCAAAGGAAGGTCCTTCCTTATTTGCCAACCAGAAAAGGTACTAGCCATACTTTAACGTATTCCTATATCAGGTCTTTAGATCTGGAGATATTACATTGGTATAGATTATATATGTGTGTAAAATACACTAATAGTTTATTAAAAAATAATAACCCTTTTGACCGCAAAATGTATCTTTGTATTTTACAAAAGACCCTTCAATCGTCATGTGAAAAATAGCCCTTTAGTATGGTAGATACATCTTTAATTTCTACTTTTATATAAAATATAAAATAAAATAAAATATAAAATAAAATATAAAATATAAAATATAACCTCTGACAAGACATCTTGTGAATGTGAGGAATGCCAGGTCTCCACCGTGGTTCGGATTCCACGTTAAACTGTAGGTCCTTCATTTCATCTCACATTCACCCTACCATTACACATTAGCGTAAGTGCGTATAACCCGAACGGGTAGTAAGACGCGGTGCTAATAATAATAATAATATAAAATATATCTATATACAACTATTTTCACAAACAATATTATTTAACACCACAACAATATTCTAAAACAAACAACAAATTCTGTAATCTGTATTTACTTTTATTATTATATCACTATCTCTTTCAAATTTTAAAATTTCATACTAAGATAAGTGTATTTCATTGCTACACTTACAAAAGTACGCCACCTATCCCTATCGTGAGCTAGTTATATCCAGTTCACCTAATTACACCCTATCCATATCTTGAGTTAGTTCTATCCAGTCCAACTCATTACACTTTATCCATATCTTGAGTTAGTTCTATCTAGTCCACCTCATTACAACTTTATACCTATCTTGAGTTAGTTCTATCCAGTCCAACTCATTACACTTTATACCTATCTTGAGTTAGTTCTATCCAGTCCAACTCATTACACTTTATTCATATCTTGAGTTAGTTCTATCCAGTCCAACTCATTACACTTTATACCTATCTTGAGTTAGTTTTATACGGTCCAACTCATTACACTGTATTCCTATCTTGAGTTAGTTCTATCCAGTCCAACTCATTATACTTTATTCATATCTTGAGTTAGTTCTATCCAGTCCACCTCATTACACTTTATTCCTATCTTGAGTTAGTTATAACCAGTCCAACTCATTACACTTTATTTCTATCTTGAGTTAGTTATAACCAGTCCACCTCATTATACTTTATCCCTATCTTTAACTAGTTATATCCAGTTTAATGCATAATACACTATCTCTTTCAGGTCCATTATAATGTTATTCTCTCATCTGCGTCTAGGTCTTCCCAATGGTCTCATCCTATCGGTTTTGCTAGTCAAATTAAAGTAAATGTTAATGTTATAATGTTAAATATTGTGGGTTAAAGGTGTTGAGCTCAATAAATTAATATCAGGGACTGTGAGGTAATAATATGTTTATTTTAAAATGAAGTGTATCATATATTGTGTGTAATATACCCAGCATTTTTACGAATCTGAGTTCTTTTATTCGTACATAAAACTATGAGATCTGCAGCTGTCACTTTTGATAGGTATTATAAATAACTTTAAAATAGTAATAATAATAATTGAATACAATGTTATATTTGCTGTCCACAACAAATATGTTTTTATTTTATAAAAATATGTTCCATATGTCGATTCATAGGGAAATCCATGTATAATTTATAAATACAAGTTCACAGATATACCATTGAAATCGTAGATGAGTGTTTCTGGTTTTACTTTAAATTTAAAAGCAAAATCAACTTTTTTTTTCATTAGCCTAAATACAAAGACAGTTCAAATTATTTGTGAGGATACAATAGTACGAGTTTAATAATATTTTGAAAAACAGAAGCTTCACGTTTTTCACAAAGACGTAGTTTGTAGGTTTGGAGTGCTTTTTTCTTTTTTCAAAAGATCTTTCAAAGGCCAAGGTTTTCATTTTTCCATAACTGTTTTCAATTGATTGTGGCTATATAAATCGAGCACTCCTTCCAATCTCACAAGATGAGGGCAAAGTTTTTTTTTTTTTAGGAATAAGATGAACATATTACAAAGGGAATAGCACAATAAAACGAGAGCCAAGAGAATAAAATCGTGTTTACACCCACTTCAGAAGAAATGATGATAGAAACACGAAGACTGTTTAACTTGAAAGAAACCTTCATTTCTAAATAAAAACAGATTGTATATAGAACAAATTATATACTGGTAACTCACAGAGAATAAAGAAGAACAGGTTGGGGACGGAGTTAGGATAAGGGGGGAGGGCTGGGCATGCACTGGAAGGTAGACGGAAAGAACTAATTACTGTTTTACACCCGCCAAAACAATGAGAGATGATAGTATCAGGTAATGCGGGTGCCTGGGTCTGACAGGTGAAGGTATTCTCTCATGGCTGGTTGTAAGGAGTTGGTGGGTTGAGATGGAACAACTCATTAATGTTACAAGATGAAGTCCACCACTATATTCAAGTTGATTAAATAATCAGGAATTTAGTTTGATACATCTCAAACTAACGAAGAAAAGGGGGCCCACTACCTTCGTGTTCTATTAACAATTATTGAATTGAATGTAGAATAAATGTTGAGTTGGTAGCGGGTCTGCCTACTGAGCTAAGGGTGCCACGTTCAATTCCAGGCAAGGCCAAAAAATGTATCATTGGTGAAATGTGGGGTCTGAGTATTGTGTGTCTGATAAATTTAAATTGATTTCGGAATCATGTGCTGATATATTCAATCGGCTTGGAAGCTCAACGTTAAACACTTTTGAAAAATGTAGAATTTGAATCCAATAATGAAAAATAAATTACATTTGTAATATTTACATAAAAATCTTAAAATGTAAATGACTGATAAATTGTTAATATTAGGAACAGAGAATCCAACCCAGGGCCTTTGTATTTACGCCAGTGAGAAGCCACTGAGCCATTACACATCTTTTGGTATTCAGGGACATTATTTAGTTGAGGAATACTGGGTTTATATGTGGTATCTGGCGAAGGTTTCTGGTTCGATTACTATTCCTAGATTTGTCATGGTTGATTTAGTTGAATTTTAATATTTAAAGTTTTTTTCTTCTATTTAAAATAAAAGTGGCAAGGTTTTAAATTTATGTATCCTTTTCTCAGTGATCCAGGTATTACTACCCGTCTGAGCTGTCGTCATATTTTCAATCAGGGGCTGTTAAACTTTTTTGTGGCACATACATTTTTGGAAGTCTGTCGAAACATCCCCTTCCCCGAATGTTTTTAAATGCATGAAATAAAATACACATGACAAAAAATAAAACCAATTATACTGAGATAAATTTTAAAAATACTAAAAAATACAAATTTGCGATGTATTAATAAATGTGTTTCTTTTTTTTTTAACACATTTAAAATAACAAGTCAATGCCTTTAAAATACAAGCAAGTTAAAGTTAAATTTTATTTTTAAAACTCATCTCATCTGTTGTTACCACAAGTTTTTTAGGTCCCCTGAAATCTATCCCAGGACCCCAGATTAAGAGCCCCTGTTTTTACATGTATGAAATAGAAATAAGAAAGGTATAGTTTTGCATATGTGTACTATCATTTTCGTCTAGAGAAAGTGCACAGCGCTTAAACATTTTAAAATCAGAAAGCTGGCTTTTGACCACAAACGATTGGATATTAAAGGCTCACAAGTTTATTTACAAACAAATGGATGTGTCTTTTCCCTTAGATAAGATAATAGTTTGATGTTGATTTCTGTCAGAATACTCTACATACTGGGAAGTGATCATTGAGAGGACCTAGATACAGCTAGGATAATATTTTAATGGACCTGAAAGAGATAGAAGAATACTTTCCAATTTTCAAAAATCAATCAATACTCTTAATTTTAGAGATACAGTTAAAATAATGATTTTGTCTCAAGATATGGTCATAAAAAAACAAATAAATACCAATTTTGAACGAAATACATCTAACATCTTTGGTTCTACTCCCAGGTAAAGACAGAAATAACTGAAAATGCATAGTTTTTGAGTTTGGTGACACACAAAATGTGAAACTTCATCATAATATTGAAGTCGAAAATATCAACGTTTAGATTAATTTCTCTATTTGATAAATTAACAATTCATGATTGTTATATATTGGATCCTAAATCACATTGATTTCGTGAAACAGTTTACACAATTAAATGTCAAAGTTCTTAGGAAAAGTCTTTAGGCCGACTAATAGGTCAGTGGCCTCCGCAAAGTGTGATCGAGGCAATGCGCATAACGTACATGTTCAACTTATAGCCAGTAATCTAGATCTAAATGCATCGAGTCCCATATTTCGCTACAATAATTGAGTATGTGAGGAAATGTACTAAATTTTAAGTTGAAGGGAGAATGCATAGCAATTTAGGAAAAAAACACACTTTAGAACGTCATACGGAGATTAAAATCCTGATCTCTCGTTACTGGCAATAAATACTAGATACATGTAAGAGTGCCATTTAGTCCACGTGACTTCCTGTGTGGCGTGCGTGTTGATTTTAGTATAGTATATTTCTCAAGAAAATGCCGTTTCTACAGTTACCACATTGTTTTAAGCTGGGGTGGAAGGGAGTGAAAGAAATTCTAAGTGTTTTTTCAGTATTTATATCAAATATTTTTGTGTCAAAGTAAATATAAAACCAGTATAAACATAGAGTTTAATATTTTTTACATAGTAATATCCTCAGTTCTTGAATATATGTCATGAGAATAGCTGCATTGACGAGATACTTTTTAAATGAACTAAAAAAGTTGTCTTTAAATTCCAGAACATAATTGACAGATATTAAAGAACTTTTGATATGAATATGTGATTAAAATTATACTCCATGTTTCTACTGGCCAATTATTTGATTTTTCTATATAAAAACAGTAAAAAAATATTGCCCTTAAATCCCTTGCAAGGCTGGGGTTGAATAGCAAATTATTAACCTTATACTTATATTCCCTAACCACTGGGATGCGAACTAAGCCCACACATAGTTACAAGAAACGATAAAATCGTCAAAACTACACATATAATATAAAATAATCGCTATTCTTGGTTTTCGCCTTCTTGTTTTATTTATTTTTTTCCTTCTGTTTTTAAAGTAATTAGCTATTAAATGATCACTTGTAAGGGGAAAGCCCATTTTACTAGGACTAATTATTAAGAAGTGAGGAGAGTATGTAACTAACTGGTGCGAAGGTCTGTGAGAATTTATAAGGTAGAAGAGGGTAGCAGGCGGGCAGGTAGTGTTGGCAAGGAAGGTAGGAAGAAAAGTATTAGCTAGTTTCCTACGCAAAACACACACTCTATTAGGTCCATTGCTATCCTCGCCTCCCGTAAGGCACCCCCCTCCCACTCACCCCCTTTCTCTTCCGGCTTTTAAGCTTCTCGCATTAGCGTTTCACTCTTTGTATTTATGGGCTGCAAAAACCCATTATTTCTTAGGGGAACCAAAAAGAAAAAGGGGAAAAAACATCTTGAAGGGAGAAAAACTATTCCTATCGACCTAAGAGCATATATCTTTTTAAATTATATATGGGGAAAAAATAGATAAAGAAAGAGGACAGGGGGAAAATAAAGAAAAAATATATATGAATCAATTGTATATTTTAATTCTGGGATGTGGGAAACGCGAGAAAGTCCAGTGCTTTTACGTTTTTTTATAGTAAAATATTATTTGACATAACAAATAAAATATTTCTTCAGTAAAAACATAGAATTTAATTTCTCTCACATGGGATATCAACAGTGGTTGAATATCTGTCATGAGCATAGCAGAATTAGATAAGGAACATTTTAAATGAAGAGAAAAAGTTGTCATTAAATTCTGGACACCCTTAATCGATATTAGAGAACTGTAGGTTATCACCATATGAAGGAAATTAAACTCTAGGTTTGTACTGAAGCAATATTTTATTTATTTTGCACAAAAAAAGTTTTGCTATAAAAACTGCAATAAACACTGACCTTTTCTCGCGTCTCCTACAACCCCACCTTTATTAGAATTATTTTCGATTTCTTACCCTATCTTTTCTTTGTATTATTTACATACACAATACTAGATCGTGTTTTTTTCTTTTATCAAGACATTTTTAGTGTGTTTGTTTCCTTCAAAAAATTGTTTAATAGTACGAGTGTGTTCAGTACATAGACTTATATTTTATATATAAACGTGTTCTTTTATAAACCTCTGAATGTTTTGGAAATAATCTTAAAAATAAACCGGAACGTTTTCATAATTACAAAGCTTAAGATTTTCATGCTTTTATTTTACTTTAAGGAGATATTTTTATTAAATCTTCTTCATATTTTATGTGTTTCAACTATGTTGAACTCTTGGTTATTAAGATTGCACATCATAATACATGTTTGGATAACACATTCAAGTAGAGGTTGTGTAAGTATTTTAATTAAAATTAATATTGATGAAAGAATTTCCGCATGGAAAGCCGTACTAAGAAATGTTCTTATTAATATTTAGAGGGGAGTGTTCCTCCTCTCCCCCGTCCGACCTTCTGCCCAAGGGATTAGAAATCACCGTATTGGTGGGCATGCGCACTAAAGTTTCAAGCTAATACAGACTAGTTTGCCGATGATGGGGAGATCACGGTTTCGAAATCCCAGTTGAATATTCCAACAGTGGTTTCCATAATTATTTTTCAAATATTTATCCATGAAAATGGTGGAGCATTTTGCCTAATATTTATCTTCCTCAATCATACCCCGATAGTGTAAATAAAGTTGTGGTTAAACTGAACGGTTATTCAAACTAAAGGAGAGTTGAAAAAAAGTGGGTGG
>CABFOW010000258.1:42010-55756 GCA_902141385.1 Timema californicum
GGGGGGGGTGTAAAGATAAGTTTATTATAGGTATAAGGACTAATGAACTCTATCTTGATCGTGCCAAGTTTATGTATTTTTACATCCACTACTGTTACCAGTCTGTGGCCTGGGTCACTTTTTTATTCAAATCATATATATTCCACTAGCGGCTTGCTAGGAATGTCGTAGCTTCATATGCCTTATAATCTAACTTAATACTATGACATGCACAGCATCCAGTCCCCAGTCGTTAATTTATTAATGTAAAAGGGTAAACCCATATTTCACCAATAATAAAGTTCTTGGCCATGCCGGGAATCGAAACTGAGATCCTAGCTCATAAGGCAGACATGCTCTTGACTGAGCTAAGGTGTCGTATGATAGTTTATGTATAAATTATTATTTGTGTGATGGTTCATTCTTATAGTTCCTTTCCTAGCGATAGAGTTAAGTATGAGGTGTTGGGTTTTGTGTCCTAAGTCAAGATAGGCTATAAGTCTTGTGTAAACAGATTGTTTTTTAAAGGTTTATTTATGATTTATATGGTGTGCCTTATTGTAAGACGACCACCTCGACCAACAAGATAGTACCAATCCTTGTCAGGCCATAATGCTTAAAATACAATAATCTATGTAGTTTTCTGGAAATTCTTCTATATGCGGTCTATGATTATACTCCCTCTCGCTCGTCACCTACAACCACACTTTGGCATGTCAATAAGAGAAAGGGTAAAGAAAACAATAGCACTTCTTATCTCAAGGTAAATATAAAAGATCGCTGCTAGTTCTCAAATATTTTAAAATTTCCTGTTGTTAGCCTATCAAAAATTTCCTGTTTTTTTTAGAGAAAGGTTAAAATTAGAATGATGTTTCATCGAGCCTAGCCTCATAGATCTAAAAATATACTTAAAAAGCATTATAAAATGAGCTAATGTCACATTTTCCTATATTTGTGTCTATTAATAAAACTCAAACTATATAGTCGATAAGCAAAAAGAGCCTTGTTAGAATTTTTCGACTTTATTTTGGTGTAAGCCATATTTTGAAATAATGCATCTTAGAATTAAATATTGCGTTTGAGATAAACATTTGAGCGTAAATTTTTCGCTTACCGAAGTGGCCCCCTTAACACATAGTATGATCTAATTGTAAATTGTCAGTGTCGTTTGCAAATAATCAAAATTAAATTATTTCAAGTATTTTTGTAAAATATTTAAATTAATAATAAGTTATAATCGAGACACCTACTTAAAACTCGTAATATATGAGAAACAAAATAATATACATTGTTGCAGAAACATAATGGGAAAAAGACCATCACATTCTAACAAAGAGTATAAACTGAATAATATATACTGTTACAGAAATATTGATAATAGGGGAACAGCTATGTCCTTAAAAGAGAAAACAATAAATCCCCCTTTTAAAAACTTTAATATAAAGAATAAATTGCTTATAGCTATGAAACTATTGCCTTGATAAATATATAATTTCAGATAAAATATTTTCGTTTTTAATAGTGCTACAACATTGCAATGAGAAATTAGTTCGTATCTCAATGAGTTACAGAGATATGATCAAATTCGGAAATTTATGCATATATAAAGTACCTGCAATGTAATTTTCACGGGAAAATTAGAGTTAACTTTTTGTTTTTAATGTTAAAAATTGCCTAGATACAAATTTTAATCAAAATCGTTAACCAATTTTGATTATTCTTTCTTTCTATTTTCGTCATTAACTAAACATATCCTTAACTTTAGGGTAGGGTATCTAATTTAAAAAAAAATTCTTAGGGGAACCTTATGAAAGGCCTGGATACCAAAGTTTAGCCCGATCGGTAAAATTGTTTATTCTCTAGGCCGAGACACAGCCGAAATCCGGTTTTATTTAATAGTAATAAGTTTACTCTACTATCTATTGTTTGACCGCGTTTGTGCACCAGTATAATCTTAAGATTATTTTAACAATATATAAAAACCAAATAACGATACAAAATTATACATTTTGAAACGACTAAATAAATAAACGATGAGTAAGTTTTTTTAGGTTAAAATCAACTATAGGCAAAAAAAATCCTGACATACAATTTGAACAACTATAGAAACTATTATTATTTTATTACTCAACACCCTGAAAAGGTTTATCATGTCAATATGCTAAAATATAAATTAATATATACTTTATTAAATTTCCTTCTTTGATAAAGATTTGAGAGGGATTTACAATCCATTTCATCATTTAAGTGCTAGCCCCGTCAAGCGCCATATTTTTGCTTTCGTTCGAGAACTCTAGCTTAAAACAAACGCCGCGTCAACATACTCGTATATGTATATTTATTTCTATGCAGTAGTCTACGTCACATATGTTCCAGTTCTCTCGCCCCAATACCGACAATGGCGTGTGATACTGCCTGCTACCCGCCGGTATTATTCATGAGCACGACTCCCTTTCTAGGTAAGACGCTCACACGCATCACCCGCGCTCCTCTCGGGATAAGCCCGCACTAACATAGAAGGGAGTAAGAGGGGACGTGCCTGTTTACTTAAGACGATCCTGGCAGGGAACAGGTTCTTACAATGACTCGCTGATTAGCGGGAAGTTAGTGGTCCTCCCTTGAAACAGTCTATATCAAGGGTTCTTAAGGTGGGATGGAAGGGGACGCGAGAAAAGGCCAGTGTTCAATTTCTTCAGTTTTTATGGCAAAATATTTGTTTGGCTAATATAAATAAAATATTGCTCCAATACAAACATATATTTTAATTTTCTTCACATGTTGATATCAACAGTTCTTGAATACCCATTATGAGCATAGCGGCATTAGATGAGAAATTTCTTAAATTATGAGAAAAAGTTGTCATTAAATTCCAGGATACCCTTGAACGATATTCAAGAACTGTTGATATCACTGTGTGAAGAAAATTAAATTCTATGTTTGTACTGGAGCAATATTTTATTTATTTTGACCAAAAATACGTTTTGTCATAACTGCTAAAATACCAGCTTTTCCTAACAAACCCTTCCACACCACCTTATGTCGGGGATGTAGAGAACGCGAGTTTGCAAACCTCTTGTTACCTTTAAAGAACATCATTGGAAGTGTGATGGGAAAACCAGACATGAAGTTTAACAATAATAAACATAATTTGTTTTATTTAGGACAAAATAGAAAGTAAATACAAAATTAGAGCAAAATATAACAATTAGGCGTGAAGCGCTACTCCTCTCAGGTATAAATAACTCTACTGAGATAAAGGAATTAATTGACATTTCAATATCTGAAAAATAAAAAAGAGAAACATATGGTTTTATTCTGGTTATAAATCTATGGTTCTTTCTATGGTTCCTTGGGTTATAGCATTAAGTGCAAGCAACGATACTACATTGCATCTCTTAGTATACATCAATTTAGGCAATAAAATATAAACATTAACGCGCCTCTAGACCTAAAGAAAACAACATAACGTTGAATCAAAACAATAAACAGAACAAGGCGTAAGGCTGAGTCTCAACTCTTAACACCTAAGTGCCCTGTGCTCCCAGTTAAATAGATAACTAAATAATTCCATAAACATTCAATACGCAAACAAGAAAAGGACGGGCGGTATGCCCGAGACGCCGAGTACGCCAAAGCGTGACCGAAAATATATACATTTAATCAAATATACGTTAAGTACGTATAACTAAACCAAACAATACAATTCGGATGAATTAAACCTCGTACAAAGAGAAAGAGAATGCAGGCGCATTCGCATTGACATGCGCGCAACATCTTATAATCTTAACTTCAAATATTTACAAGTCCTGAACAATAATTTAGACAAGATGTCTCCCATTAAGTCGAAAATGCAATTTAGAATATAAAATAAATTACGGTCCTTAGTCGCCGTCCCCACCAAGCTCAGTCGGTGGTATAATAAGTGACTATTCAAAAGCGCGAACACTATATATACATTAATGTATCCACAGAGAGACGGGACAAGGGAAGGAGGGGGTAAGACGATAGAACAAACATCACAGCAAAGAATGCGTCTGACACCACCTAGAATATTCTAGGCCGTCCTACTAGCGGAAGTGATAGCTTCATCTGGCCGCGTGGAACCTCAATCATTTCCGGCTAGCCGTGGATCGAGTCCCGAGCAGACAGTTGGTTTGACGGCTCCGCTCAGTCAGTTGTGTCCGTGGGAGAGTGGAGGTCAGAGCTCGTACTTCGGTGTTTGTGTTGTTGCTCATCACGGGTGTTGGTGAGTGTTGACCCATTTGTATAACGTTAGCTTGTAACTTGTTACAAGTTAAGGGGGTCGCCTCCTCAGTAAGTATTAAATTGCCGCTCAGACTTTCGGCTCTAATGCAATATTTACTTCTACAATGCGTTATTTCAAAATATGACTAACACCAAAATAAAGTCGTAAGATTCTAACAAGGCTCTTTTTCCTTAACGACCCTCTAATTGAGTTTTATTAATATATAGAAAAGAGCTCTAGATCCAGTCTTCCTCTAATAAATACAGTAAATCATTAATAGGCTAAAACAGAGGATTTTAAGATGTTTGAGAAATAGCAGAGTCAGTCTCGTTGGATCTATTCAGCCGGTGACGGGAAGTTGGGGTTTGAATCCCAACCGTCTGTTTTGAGGGTGGTTTCCCCTAATGGTTTTTCACTTTCCTTTCACGCAAATATGAGTAAATTTATTGTAAAACTCTACCTTCTTAATTCCTACTTCATTAATGTAATTATACGACTAATAAGATGTGATTTACAAATGATAATTTTTTTAAGGGTTTGTAAAAACTATTATAGTAATTATCTCTAAATACCAGTTCGCGACAATTTAACATAGCTGCTAGATTCCAGGAAAGCTCAATTACCACAACCACTAAGATGTTTTTTATTTTTTGAGTAAAAAATAAAAGACCAAACGCTCTCCGAACGGTGAAAATAAACTGAATTTTCCACGCAACTTCAACACTTTCAATGACGACCGCACACTCCTCCATAAAAAAATACCCACCTCTTCTTCTTTTGTATGTGTGTGGGGTAGTAGGTCGGAGGGGGGGGGGTGTCTTTCGTCCCGTTGTTTGCAGTGGGTGGAGGTGTGACATATTGGTTTGACCCTGTCCTCTCCGCCTCATTGTATGCGCGTCGTGCTTCTAAAGCTTCAGATGACATATCACTTGGACCCTCAGCCACGGCGTTGCGAGGGTTCTACGTGATGATCTGGTGTGTTTGCTATTCCCCCCCCCCCGAGTGCGACACTGCGCCCCCCCCCCCCTCAATATGTCTCTTTCCAACCACCGCTAGCGCTCATGGATATTTGTGGCGGTGGCCTATGTGTCTTCTCAAGTTTTCAGGTCCTCATGTGATAACTACTACACTCCAAAAGTTACAAGGTCTGTTTTATCATGGACTAGGTGTGTCTCAATGATCAAATTCCGCATGGATGTATTGAGTGTTTTTTTTCCTAAACGGGTTTTCACTTTCCCTCATCGCCAATGTGGGTACATTTTATACCTTTTAGTGTAAATATACGGTAATTGAATACCTCTACACTAATGTAAGTATGATACAATATATATTTATACAACTATACATTTAAACTAATTAAATATATATTTAAATTAATTAAAATACATATAGCCAAACACACCCACAATACACTATATATTTACAGAAACAGTGTAAGATTAAAGAAGGTATATTTAAAGGAAATGTGCCTGCGCTTGTGAGGAAGAAGAATTGATTAAAAACATTATCAGTATATACGGTCGGGCTTTGAACCTCAACCTCTACGTCACCAGGAAACTAGACGAGCTGGGCGCCTTTGTCTACGTGTTTAAACGACGAAGGTGTCTCATGATAAACCAGAGCTGCCACATGCATAGGTTCTTATTTGACCTTTAAAAGTTGACTTAAAAACAAACACGTAGCAAGAATACCACAGCTCCACGCAAAAACAAACAAGGCGATCATGAATTTATCTAAATCGTGTGTTATTCATGCAGCGTATTGTGGCCTAATAAGTTAATTAAACTGTACCCATAGGTCGCTCAGATGTTTGTGCTTTTGCTTTCGATTAAAGTGTAAATGAATGAAAAACCAATGTTTGTTTTACTTTTTGAACTGGGATCATAGCATCCATTGCTTACTAAAGAATAAAAACAAATAAAAAAAGGTATGGAACTCTACTCGGACTTTCTCACTCCATTGTTTAAAAATAAAGATATTTACTCAAAATTCGTAATATATGTGAAACGAAATAATAATACACTAGCAAACCCGAGCTATTTTCAACATTTTATTAAGGTGTTGCACATCTTATGGTTATCGTATTGCTCTTAAATTCCTCATTTATAAATTTAGACCAATAAAAACCGGTAGAAATTGATTATTGAGTCTAAAATAGTAGAGATAGATTGTTGGTGTGCAAAAATTTCCCCTAAGAGTTTAAAGGAATAGGAACATACATTTTTTGAGAAACTTACTTATTTACTGACTCAATGGAATTCGAGAATTATTGCACTAAAACTTAAGTAAATTTTTGTACAACTAAATATCACAGAATTATATTAATATATTTTCTAATCTCTCATAAACGATTAGTTTAATAACAATATATTTCAAATAAAAGTTTTTTTATTTTAAATAGTACTACAACTTTGCAATGATAAGTTATTTAGTGTATCAAATAGTTGCGGAGGAATTTTAATAAAAATCGTTAGAGCAGATTTTGAGAAAATCTATTCTTTCGCTTTTCGCCCTTTATTAAACTATTCTTAATTTTAAGGTCAAACAGTAACATTGACGGTATTTTAATAACAACTTTTTACGTTTCGAAGGGTCATGAAACGTCTACACCCATCAACATCTCGAGATATATATTTTTTTACGGTCGTAATACTTTATCTTTAGTGTTCGAAAAGTTAAAAAATATGTATATTCGCGTATAGCTTGAAAATTATTGGTTTTTTAAAAATATGTTTCAATTAAATTATTTGTATTATAAATAGATATAAATATTTTCAATTATAAGTAATTTCATATCTCAAATAGCTACGAAGATATAAAAAAAATGAATTCACGCATCAGATCAGAACCTTTAAAGTTATTTTAACGAATAATTAAGAGTAGTCATTTTGTTTGTAATATTGATCAATGCTTAGAATAGAAATTTAATTAAATCATTATAACAAATTTTGATAAAATTGATTTTTTTTCTCTTTTCACCCTTAAGGAAACTTCCCTTAATTTTAGGGTTAGATATCCAATTCCAAAAATCCCACTGGGAAACCCTATGAAAACCCTAGATACCAAGTCTTAGACCAATCACTAAAATAGTTAAGGTTCTAGCCCGAAGCACAGACGGACAAACAGACAGACGGCGTTGCGAAAACATTGCGGATTCGGGGGATCATGAAACGTGGAAGTTCATCAAAATCTCTATTTCGGTCTTTTTGACGATCACGATAACTTAAGCATGTGTCCAAATTGACCTTGTTTCCAAGTTCACTAAACTGTTTACATACCATTATCGATATCTCTGGTCATGTTGACTAGGTATGTCTTATGGGTAGAGACATGCAAATGATGAGGTTATTTTTAGGGGAAAAGTGGTGATATTTTTCTCAAAAAGTAATGATATTATATTCTGAAATCGATGTTATTATTTAAGTAAATACGAGTCAAATTAGTATCCATTAAAAAAATACTAGGACAGAACATTTTTTGTTCATATTGTGTATTTAACTATTTATTTACATATCCGGAAAAAGATTCAATATAATTAAGCACAAAACATTTCACGCTTGGTAATCTCAAACTCGTCTCGATATCATTAACTTTCAATTTTACAAATATCAATATCGAAATAATGTATCGTCAATTTATGTTTAGTCCAAACAATAATAACATCGAAATATGTTGTTATAAAAGACTAAACAACTAACAAATTAGGAGAAGGAAATAAAAATAAAGAAGATATAATTTTGCCAAGCATGATTACCTGTAGCAAGGACTATACATATTAATGTCCTTGCTTTGACCTAGCATGGAATCTTTTAAAAGCTGAAAACAAAGAATCGATATATTGAAATTAAAAAAGTATCATAAAAATGTGTAAGAGTAGAAATTGTGATTTTTAATGTTTACCTAAATAAAGGCCTGGATCCATAAAAATACTTCTATATCCTGTGATCCCTTCTCTGCCTTTAAAATCAGCAAAAACTGATACTATACGTACAAGCTGAGGCCTTGCCTGGCCTAGTGCTATCGCCAGTGTTACCACGTTAAACATTATATTGGATGTGGTGTAATTTTCTCAAATTACAAAGAAATTGTGTTTATTTAGAAAAAAACAACTTAAATTCGTGTCATTTGCCTGAAAACAGTAAAATTCGTATAAAAACTCGCTTTATCGCAAATACGAGTTTTGCATGTTCTTATTTATGGGTTATTCATGGTATTGTTGGAAGATAACGGCATTCTACGACGTGATGAATTAACGGCTGGGGACTGGATGCTGTGCCTGTGCCTGTGCCTGTCCTAGTCTTAATTTAGATGAAGATACGACAGGCTTAGCAAGCCGGTAGTAGAATAAAAAAAACCACTCATACCATAGGTAGGAAACTGTGATGGATATAAGTAAAAACATCACAGGACTATAGCTCAAAAACAAGGTCAAAAGGGACACATGTTTATATTAACTTTTTTCGTTGTTTTTTTGTCTCCTGTTCACACATGAAGTGGGTCCCACATGTAACGGTACAGCCTGTTTGTCGAGTTTCATGATAAACACTGAATTATCAGCATCAGATTTAGTGTTCGCCACAAGAAACCCCACGTACGTGCGGCTTTCTTTTTCTATCTCTCCTTGATGCGATTATTATCCGGACGGATAGTTTCATTTGAGGAGAACAAGATAAATTATATTTGTAGGTACGCGAATGAACAATTTTGAATACCACTGCGCAAAGGTGTCATTATTGCGGTATACTGATATTCTTGCTATGGAAAGCTTGAGTTTTAAATCCCAGTTGGCTGTACTGGAGGTGGTTTATCCTTTGTGGTTTTTCAATATAATTAAACATGCAAATGAGAGTACATTTCTTCTAAATTCTTTCTTCCACATCCAATCCCCACTAAACTGTACGAATCGGTAGTAAAGCGTGGTTCACAACAAAAATAATTATATAGAAGGTTCTGCGTCACGTAACACTTTTTCTCTCTTTTGCACGTATTCAGGGACAAAATTACTCATCACATTATGTATATATTTTTAAATTTTATTTTTCAAAAGGATGGCGTCACTCTGATACAAGAAAAGCGAATAGCAGGTTGACATTCTTTTACCGGCTATTTTCTTTTGTCTAGTTGTCAGGAAGTACGATCGCAGCGAGTTGAGGTTGGTGTGGAAGTTTTCACCAGTTAGGGTGGAGTGAGAATTACTTATTGCTAAGGGTGCTGAAATTGAAGCGACATGTCATCACACCACGACATTTCTGATAAGAATGGCCGTCTATGATTTCAGTTATTTCTGTTATGAGCCTATTACAAAATTATTTATTTGTTTGATGAAATTCAGATTAATGTTTCACTGTTTATTTAGTTTTCATAACTGTATTATCTCATCAAACAATCGTTTAAATTGCGCTTTTATTTTTGGAAATTATATACAATTAAAAAAAGTTTTTAATTTTTGAAACATTTTTGATAATTTTCAACACTAATTTGGTGAGAGCAATATTTATATATTTTTTATTTTAAATAACGCTGGATTTTTGAATATCTATGAAGTGAGTCGGTGTTCCAATAGCCATACCCTGTCATTTCTTAATTTTCCAATTTTCTCCCAAATTGATACATAAAATACAAATTACACAAGGCGTACGTCATAGTGCAATTTAAATTATGTTTTGGTTCAATAATATTATTATCTATGTCATTTTACCCATAGTGAAAAACTAAAATAGCGCATTGTTTCTTTTCCAGGAGCTTCAATTACAACATGGCCCTCTATTTTGGATGCACGAAGTTGGAATTATGGATCAGAAGAGCTCTTCCTTAACATTGCGAAAGTTTTATGTCCATAATTTATTATATAATTGTTCACTTAAGAAGTTTTACGTATGGTTTGAATGAATAAATCTTATTAAAGAAAATAAACACAGTAATTTGTTAATATTCAAATATTCCATAGTATTTTGATATTTATATTATTACAAAAGAATCTCATGTAGTTAGAATAGTGAATATACTGTTTATCTGAGAGTTGACGGGATTTGAACAAGAGGCTACCGTGGGCAGCTCAATGCTGCACGTCTAGTCTATCGTCAAACACGTGTTAACTTATCGTAAGTGAGGTGTGTTGCACGAGTAATGGACGCCGCGCCAACCTCCGCGGGTGTCGCTCCCGCTGCGACGCTCGTCGGGTGGCGGTGGAGCTGTTGAAGCCGTGGCGCGGCGTCGTGATGGAGGAGCGATGCCTCCGTCATCGCCCCGGGTGACGCCCACCGAGCCATGCCGCTCTCCCTCCATGGCGTCGTCCTCCCCTCATTGCTACTGACGGCGCACCTCCTACCCACACTCTTGCTCGCCGAGCCGTCGTCCTCGTTGCCCGTGCACAAGTACAGCACGCGTGTGGTACGAACCAAGTACGGTCCCTTGAGGGGGGTCATACTGCAACAGAACTCACCGCACCACCCTCCTGTGGAGGCGTTCCTCGGCGTACCGTACGCCACGCCACCTCTCGGCTCTCTGAGGTACATGCCACCCGTCACCCCCTCTATGTGGCGCAGTCCGCGTTTGGCGGATGCTTTCTCTCCCGTCTGTCCCCAGAAGGCTCCTCAAATAAGTAATCGCACGGAGGCGCTTCTGGAGCTTCCCCGGGGACGACTAGTGTACTTGGAAAAACTCCTGCCCTTGCTGGTCAACCAGAGCGAGGACTGTCTCTACCTCAACATCTACGTCCCCAGAGGGGGTGAGTACATCTCAAACTTCTAGATCAGTGCTAAGAGTACCTGCAATTTATTAAAATTCTATTCCCAGAAATACAGTTTGTAACTTTAATGAGTTATCTTGTCAGAATCTTTCTGAATAAATATTTGGACAACTTTTTAATTCACGACTGTCTGAACGAATAATTTCTCACACTGTTATCTTAAGGTCACAGTAGCATAGTTTCTCACAGACCTAAAGTGGACAAGAATATCACGGACGTCAAACTATAGAGAATATTGCCACAAAACAACGCATGACTTTGTACGTCAGTCTTTTTTCCCTATTAAACTGCACGAGTGGTTATTTTTACGTCACATACTAGCAACCCCAAATTGGTTTGAGTGAGTGTGATGTAAATAAATAGTGAGGTTAGTTTATTAGTATTGTTTTAACAATAAGGGTCTGGAAGCTAAAAAAAAGTGGAGGATCAATCCATTAATTTGTAAAGGATTGACTAAAGAAAAATTCCATTTACTTGATGCTATTTCCTTTCCAGGTGGCTTTTTCTGTTCTTCGTTCCTGTTTCACTGATTTACACACCTTATTAAGTGTTTCAATTCCATCCATACAAACTGTGTACTCTTTTGTATTTTCATCTTAAAGAATAGGTTGTTTTTCTATTAATCTTTATTAAAAAATTCATCGGTATTGGGATGGCTTCGGTATCACTATTGGTCAGGGTTTATCAAAGGCTATATTAATGGAAAAGTTTATCTTGGGGCCACCAAAATTCGTAAAATGTTTGTATTTGAAACACAGCTCAGATCCAGTAAACAGTGGGAGGTTTCTATTCCTAGGATAAACTGCTTGAAAACAAAGAGTTTCATAATAAGCTAAGACAATACAGAAATATTTGTAAATTGGTGACATTAAAATGCAATCTTCATATAGTTGGTTTTTTCATAGAAGAAAGGGCGAATTGAAAAAATTAGCGTGCTAATGTGAATTTATAATGATTTCATATGAGTCAATGTTATGAAAAAGGAAATCTCATTTTTCTATACTACTCTCTAAGAAAGCGATGATCAGCCTTTTTCAACTCATGGCAGAAAAATGGGAAAGGCACACAAACAGTTTTTTAAGGAAAGGTTTTATCAATAAAAAAAACTTCTATTAAGATTATGCTCAGTTTCAATAGTTGAAGTTCCAATAATTGTGTTTTATTTGAAAAAATAAGTTGATAATAGATTCAAAACAATATATTTATATTACTCAAAGTTGTTATAATTTTTTTTTATCTTCTCCAAAACTCCGTGGCACACCTGTTGAATTATTGTGACACACCAATTGAAAAACGATGGTATAAACTCTAAGGGACATAGAAAACGCAGGGAATGTTTTAATAATAAAAAATGGTAGCCCTGCCTTCATATATAACACTTAAATCGCAGGAAAAAATCAATCCTGCCTTTTCACTATATATGGTTTCTAGCTTTTGCATTTGTTTACTTTCTAGTCCGTGTCCAAAACTAACAAAAACAACACACTATCTGCACCTTAGTCTATCGATGATATTCTATATACATGAAGGGGTTATTTAAAAGTGAATTAAGACTTCCTAGCTAAGAGTAAGAAAGGATTTTATCAACTTTTAACGTATCTTCAACTTGATCTCAAGGCTACCTCGACTGAAGGAGATACCTTCCTACCATATCTCCCCTCCCCCTCTTGTGTCGCCTTTTGAAGGACGTGAGTAGGTTCACCTACAGATAGGGCGGTACGTCATTATCAATCAACGGTAGCGATGGTGGAAATAATGCCTGTTATCATCGTGTCTATCAAACTCATTCGAGTGTGATATGAAAACGACGGAGAAGGTTGGCTGGGGAAAGGGCTATTTACAAGGCTCTCGTTTAAAGAAGGTTGAACGCCACTACTTTAAACTTTTACGAGAAACCTAAAACCCTCTGGTATATAATAAATATATAAAACTGTTTCTAGCGGGTCTATAGTTTCAGGCTTTTGAAAACATTTATCATGATAGGAAGTAATTGTTTATTTAAAACGTCAAGTTTTTCAATAGGTGGTTTAGTATTAAACAATGGTGAGAAATGAAAAAAAATATAAGAACAAGGGGGCAGGAATGTTTGAGCAAGGTAGTCTAAAGTAGGCGCACCCACATTTGTATGAAAGGATATGGGCAGAGCCCTGCTTTTATGGTGAATAAAAAAAACCAATTTCGTTTTTTAAGTTTCCCAAAAGCGGTGAATAAGCGGTAAATTACAAAAATTCTATTTTTGCGACGAAATTATCGAATTAAGACAAAAACGTTAAAAAAGTGGTTTTTACCAAACTTTAGTGATTAAGGTGACTTTGTTGGGTTAAAACTAGACTTCCAGGACAATGTTTGAAACAGGTAAACTAAACATATTGAAGTGAAAACCAAAAATTACATTTTGTTTAGATAAAACGGTAAAAAAAACTCTAGTCGCAAAGAAATGTGCTGTCAACTTATCAAAAATGTAAGATTTAGCGGCAGCTGGTCCGGGAAAAGTATGTACAAGTCACAAAGACGAAATATTACACAAAAATCATCTTGTTACTTCACAAAAATTGTGACTATATTTTTAAATCTCAATTTAGGCTAGAAAAATACAAAATAACTACTCAACATCACCAAACTGCAACATGCAGCTGGTAACAATGTTATCCACTTTCATTGTGGTTCTGCGGTCTGTTACTACTAAACTATACCTAGAAAAATATCGTTCTGAATCTGCATTTGAAATCGGCAGCCACAACGCTTGCAAACACTTTGTTGCGAAGTCACTGAA
>CABFOW010000258.1:58954-75704 GCA_902141385.1 Timema californicum
TATATATATATATATATATATATATATATATATATACATATCTGTAAATGATCAAATCTTGCGTTTTACAAACTACGACCTCGTATTCCACTCTTCTCTATTCTTTCTCTTATCTTTCCTTGTCGTTGGTTTTTATGTGACATTGGGTCTCGTAATATATCCGCCCTACCGTTCACTTTGTTTTCATTTTTTACATCCTCGAAAAAATATATATTTGAGAACAAGCTCAAATAAAATACAATATTTGAGTTTTCTGTTTTTATAATAGGAGAAAAAATGAAGACAGTTATTACGTTTTGGATTGTGAATCTTTGCTATTTCAAACTATATTATTCTTTATATTATACTAGTTTCATTCCTCCGAACAATTTTCAGCTAACATTACACAAGTATACATATTTGAATAAAAGTAATCAATTTTCATAAAAAAAATAACATTTTATTTTGCAAATTTGTTTTAGATACATGGCACAAATATATGAATACACATAAAGGAATGGATGAATAATTTTACTTGTGAAATTTATTCCTTAGAAATTTAATCTGAATAAGATTTTTTAATCCATAATATATTTTGAAATAATATTGCATACAATTAATACAGGTTTTTGGGTTTGGACTTGAGTCGTTTTGGACGTCAGGCTATCACAATGTGTATAAAAATCACAAACTAAAACTAGCCTAAGTACATATACCTATTTTAACTTTCCATTTTCTATGTTTCTTGTTTTTTTGCAATCCGAATTGATAGTCATGATATCTAACGCGCCAGATTTCCGATGTATTTATAGACAAAAACACACAAATCCACTTCCTATTTTATTTATATTATTTATCAGGATGATAAAATCCATATTCACCAGAATCTTTAGGAATCCATCCAGGATCTCTAAACTTGTAGTCTTACATTTTTAACATTAAAGTGAAGAGGACGGACAAGGGAAATAAAACTAATAATTATTTTTTTTACTACAAACAAATTAATGACAATAATATATCTTCATGTAAAAGCATTCGATTTCATCTTCGGAAATCGGTTTTATTTTACATACAGTATTTATTTTATATCTAGACACAAACCATCTTAATTTTAAAAAAACTTAGAATATATCGTAAAACTCAATTTAGCATCGGTCCAATTAATTTTTAATTCAAAACAACGTTTTATATAACAATTGAGGATTGCTATTTCTCTTATTTAAACACACCAAAAAAATTATAGAATGTTTCAAGCTAGACATGATTTCTCTTTAATCAATATTAGATAGACAAACAAAAATATACGTACTGTACGTATCTATGCCTTTGCAAACTGGCAACAAATCTAAAATTGAATCCTCTTGGCTCTGATTTCATTTTCTACCTGTGGGGTGGTTATTTCTCGGTGGTTTGTAGTCTCACTACCTTAAAAAATAGCTGAATTAACATCTTGAGCCCAGAACACCTTAGCTAATTAGTTATAACAATGCTGTACAGTACTAAAGTAAGCTCTAACTGGGCTTGATTAAATTCTTCATCGGTTACTTTACAACCAAGATTATAATAATTATTTAAACAAATCTTAATAGTGTATAGCTCAAAACTTTTTTCACAAAGTAGATAGTTCAAGCAAAATCTTAAAGTAACAAATTTATGTCATCACCTCTTATCTACTGTAGATTTGGAGAACCTTTTGGAAAATGTAAACATATATTTTGTGATCAACATCGATAATATTTCACTATATTATTAGTGTTATTTTATAGGAATTTATTATATTAGGTGTTCTGTCTTGACACGTCCAAAAGAATATCCTATTGACAGCCTTTAGATCCTGAAACTATATCCTATTTCCTTGTTTGGATAGATCAAACAGTTGCATTCATGATTTTCCTGGTCCAATTTCCCTTCTACTTTAGTAGTAGTAATAATAATACGTATACCCTGATTTTGGTGGGAGGAACAGTTTAATAACACAGAAATATTTTTGTTTGTGGCCAACCTTTCTAAAATTTTACTCAATTATTAATTTTTGAAAAACATTTTAATTGTGTAATAAGGGGCGATTAAGATTATTTGTAATATAATTTAATTTTTGGTAAAGTTGTACAATTTGTTTTAATTTAGTATATAAACATAGATATATAATGTAATATATTAATAATAATAATAATGATAATAATATCGGCACTAGAAATTGATTCATATATGAAAAGATTGGTAGTAATAATTACAAGTTATGATATCTTATTAAGACAAATATGATACAATCATTGAAATTATAACAAACATCTAAAAAGTTTAATGCATATTTAAAATTGTAGACTTTTGAGTCAAATTGCATTAAAATAATGTTATGATGGTTTGATATAATCATGCACATATTACGTGTCTTGTGTTATATTGGGAAATAAACAGAATTAGATGTGAGAGTTTTGAAAATATATAGAATGAAAGAAGATATGTAAAAACTGAATTCCTACCTTATTTGAAATTCTCTTTCCCTTGGATACTTTTGCAATCCCTGCAACGTTTTTAGATCTTCGACATGATTCGATGCTTGGATGGCATCATCCTCAGGTCAGAGTTAAAAGTTACGTAGTTGAGTGTTACATGTTGTTTGAGAAAGGAAACTGAGTTATACTGTCTATATTATTATTATATTGCATTATATATATATATGTTTTTTATGCTAAATCAAAACAAATTGTACAACATTACCAAAACTTGAATTATATTACAAATAAATTATTAATATTATCTAATAGATATTGATAGTATCTATCAAACATGACGGTTGTAGATCACATGACTTGAAATATGAATATATTCATAGGTGTTTCAGTAACTTTTGTAGCTGTCAGATAATGTTCTTCCTCCCAGACTCCTACTACATGAAACGTGACAGTTGCAGGATACGTAACTTAACATACGAATACGTGATAGTAGATCTAGTGAATGTTTCTGTCTGTTATATCAATTCGTAAGAAAAGTTAGGTATCATTTTCGTCAAATGATTCAAGTTTCAACACTTAAAATCAACATCATGCCCATTTATTAAAATATCGTATTATTAATGATTGATAAAAAAAAAGAGATTAAGATAAAGTATCACCACAAAAGAGAATAAAGTGATTAGGAGTTAGAAGTAAAGCATCATTGTCTTTGACACTTATAATTATTAGCACCATTTATTGTGTACGAATGGTTCTCTCTGGCATAAAGAGATACAGATAATTCTAAACATACTCTTCTTACAATTAATAAAATTACTACTAGTTACCTGATTTTGGGGCCACATGGTCTAATACGTCACTCTTGCAATAGACTAGACTGCCTATGATGGGGAGATTAGGCTTCAAATCTCAGTCGGGTGCACCTCTTATAAAATTAACCCTCCTCATCCTTAACTCCTTAGCGTAATTAGTAGGTGACTATTACCCTTGATATGTGTAAAGGTGGGCAAGCTTTAAGGTGCTTTAAAGAAAAATCATTCCTGTCAATTTAATTTTGAAGATAACAAAATGCAACTATATTTATTATAAAACCCAAATGTAAATGCATTTTCTTACGTTATATTCACATCAGCTTTATAATACACACTCTCTTACGCATTTAAGTTCGGGTTTAAGATTCCGCCAACCACAAATACAAAGCTACGGGATGTATTTATATACTGTAACATGGTTTATAAACGCATTAAGATAGTTGAAACCAAGGTACGAACAACATAATGCTATTATAATTTGATAGAAATAACAATATAATGGTATTATTTATATGAAACCACAGTAGAATCATCGTGAATATCGAAGTTTGGAGCAAATTTTGTTAATTGTCTCATATATGGGTTTAAAGATTAGACACTTCACATACGAACCTTCTAACTAATGTATCAACACCACCAGAAACTAAATTACTGGTGTGCCAAAATAGTTACTATTTGGTGTACATCTTACGTTTTATTCTAAATAAACGAAAACATTCATATATATTATATATTTTTTATATATGATACATTTTGAGATCAAAGTTAATTTTATCTTGAGGCATGCCTATTTTATTTCCTAACAAACTATGGAAAAAATAATATGCAACAATAGTATTAAATTTGTATGGCCTTATAAAATAAATTTGATTTCCCACTTTTTATTAAATCAGATCCATGTACACCCGAATGGCTTAAATGTAATATTTTACTTGAGAACTCTTATTAAAAATATATTGTCTACTTGTATGATTCAATGTTGATTAGTTGTAGCCTATAGTCGTGATTAGTAAGTAAAATAACAACTCATTGATTGGGATTATAAAAAAAAATATTGACATTTTATTCAGGATTTTTCATTAAATAGGAATTTTCTCTAAAACTATGTATAGAGGATAAATTTATTTATTTGATAAATTATTTATGCATAAACGTAATTAAGGGTATGTGATTTGACACGTTACTTGTAGAGACAAATTTATGCCACCACACTATAGCACAATTTTTAAAGGCTGGACCTTTTAGAAAATACAAACATTTTTACAGTCTAACGTCACTAAATTTTCTATTAACGTTATTTTACTACTAAATATCAAAAGTGAAAGATTCAGATCACATGACTTTAAATATAAATGGTTGAAAGTATATCCAGTAACATTTTAACTGTCGGATAAAATCTTTACTAATAAAAATGAACTGAATAGTACGTGTTCTATTTTGAAGTTTTATTTTAATGCATAAACTCTATAACAGCGTTCTCAAGACTGATTGTTAAGTATCATTACAAACCGGTATCAAATTTCAAACAATCATTTTAGTGAACCAATAGCTTGTCGAAAGTACTCTCTTACGAACAACGCAGGGAATCAAAGTAAATCACAATTAAATTGAAAGAAAAAAGTTAACAATCTATTTTCTTCTCCCATTTAAATGCGCTTATCTATTGCGAACATTTATGATTTATAAACCAAAATAATATATTCCAGTTTATTACGAGTTTTTAAATTACCAACAAGGGTTTATATTTTATATTATAATTTTTATATAATATTAAATCGTGATCTTTACAAGATTAATGTATTTTATAAAGGCATCTGCAGAGTTCATTTATATGACCAACATTTTTATTTTACTTTTTAATCATGTGGAGATTTTTAAGAATAAAAGAGCCTATATGACTCGGGGTATGGGTGTTGTTGAAGCGAAGGGAGTATGAAAGTATAGGGAAATGGGGAGAAAGTTAGTGAGGATGAATTAAGTACGGAGTGGTTCTTTGAGTTATAAGCTCAGTTTTTTGCTACCATATAAGGGAACGGCGTTATTAGGTATGTATGTAGCCTACTTAATAATATAGCACAAACTGTGGTCGTACACTAACTAAATATCAAAATCATATAAACTGATTTGCCGCTAGGTAGAGAGGTCAGCATTCACATCCCAGCTGGATGGACTGTAGATTTTTTCCCCCCTTATTAGTTTCACACTTCCTCCAACACTTCTGCAGAAAATTTCCTCTAAATTCTATCATCCTTATTCCTACTTCATTAGTAGAGTTAAATTCTTATAATTTGGCCGGTTAGTAAGATGTGGAAGAAAAACCTGTATTGCATCTTTATTATATTCTTAAAATTGAAGAATGACACCTGGACACGGGTTTCGAACCTGTGCCGTTAATCATAGTACGCCAAATTATCACACTTCCCACGGAGATAGAGGGCTGAAATTTGGCACAGGTGTTCATTCTAAGCTAATCAGGAAAAGTAAAGAGGTTTCATCTCGATGTTTTGTGATTAAGGGGATGAAATCGGGGTAACTACGCTAACCAACAATATTGCTTTATAAACTCTCTTTAATCATTTAGAGGGTAATAGTTCAATAATTTTGTTCTAATAATCCTTTTGAAAAAATATGGCAATTATTTTTAACCCCATAGATGCTTCTAAACGGTGGGAATAATTAATACAAACAATTAATTAAATTATGTATTTACGTTTTAATATGCAACTCTAAGAGACGGTAGAAGTCTTTAGTTTATATTTTGCTGAATTTTGTGGTGTTATTATTATCTCTATGAGTGAGAGAGCCCGGAACGCGGAGGTGTTTGGTGGTGTGGTGTGTTATGAAGGGGGGGAGGGGCGGGGGAGAATTGTCTAGCCACGCTCAGTTGATAACGCGACCGTTCGCCTAGACGCCATCGCTCGGTTCATGTACAAGCCTGTGACTCATCGTTTACTTCAAGCTCAACGACATTACGATGTCATCGAGTCGAGAGACGATACATGGTCACCTCCTCACGGTGTTCCTCGGGTAGCGCTAAGAATCATGACATTAAGCTCTAAACAAAAATTCATAATTTTCATCAAAAAATAAATAACACAATATCCCGTGCAAAGAACGAGCATTCAGCTAGAGTTCACTCATATTTTTAGGTTGGAGTCTGTGATGCACATGCGGAAAATAGTCAGCTACACATGATAGTTCATTTATCAAGATTAAGAGTTATCAGATAACGCAACCACCTTTGACTCGGGAGGGATTTATATTGCCAATAGTACAATTACAACTCCTGGATATATTAGTTGTTAGAACATTGGCGTAATAAACCAAAGGTTCTAAGTTCAATTCCCGTACTCAGGTGTCATATTTCAATTTAAGGAATATTATATTTATATTCGGCTATTAATAAGATGTGAAAACATATTTAGGTTTATATTTAAATTTTACGTGACACATTTAAACTAATTATCCACCCCCAGTTATCACTAAAGTATTGCCAAAGATATCCTAGTATCCACAGTTGGTCTATCTACCCACTTCAATATAGTTATATTCTCATAACGCTTATGGTTTGGCGACGAGTATATAGTTTAGAGGACATATATCCTGTTTTTATTGGAAGAAGAGCGGGAAAAAATGTAAGAACTTCATCCTTGGTAGGTCTGTACAAGATCTGCGCCTTGAAATTTGTATAATTGGCGAACAGTAATAGTTTAGTCTGGCATATAGTCCATGTACTCATCGATGTGTCCTTATAATTTGATATATTTAATGTATAATCATGAAACAAAGAATTTGTATGTACCAATATTGATTCAGATAACTATTATCTGACGTCAGTGGTCGAATCATCACTTTATCGAAATACTGATGTGAAGGTGGGGTTTATAATCTTGGTGAGATTTCCTAAAGTTGTTTTATTAATAAATGTGTTCATGCTTTCCATCCATGCAAATATGGATACACTTCCTCTAAATTCAACCTTGCTCATCCCTAACCCATTAGAGTAATTAGAAAATAGGCGTATAGCCCGGACGGTTAGTAAGACGCGGTGCTGAAAATATATGTATATAATAAATATATATGTAACCCAAAGAAGTAGTGAGATGCGGTAAAAAGAAAAAGATTTAAAGAAAAAAACCCACCTGTAATTCGGTTGGCTTTGTTCTCAAAACACGGCCTCTAAAAACATGTATATACCAGTTTACACGCATCTGGAGAGTAGGGATAGGCGGAAAAACACACGTAATTTTTTGTGTCTGTAAAGAACGGAGAAAACGCAAGGAATTACATTAAAAAAAGAAGCTTAAAATATGTTTGCGAGTTAGTGAGTTTGGGAAGTTACACTGAAAGCTTTAAATAAATGGTAGTCCTCTGTATAAAATAAAAAGAGAAATTAAGGACGTTGATTCGAATGCCTTATCTCGTTCTTCTTTTTCTCTTTCTTTAAAATATTGGGCTGCATTAATTTTCCCAATGAGGTCCAAAATCCTGTATTTTTCTTAGCACCATCTTTCTAACCTTTCAAATAATACTCTTATGTGCTAATTACGCTAATGGTTTTAAGGATTAGGAAGGTTATATTTAGGGTAGGCGCAGAGGGAGAGTGGAAAACCATTTTAGAAAAACAAAACCTCAATACGTTCGAGCGATATTCGGACCTTGATCTTCCCGCCACCGATAGTCTAGTCTACTTCGAGAGTGACGCCTTAAACCATGCGGCCACTGAAGCGGGTAATTATTGTGTTCATACACCATTTGAATGGTTTCTCAATATCCAGTATTATGTGGACTGGATGTTATTCAACTATACGACTCTCTAAAGTCTAAAGTTTCTAGGAAAATGGGTGTTCCTTTTGGAAATCATTGAGTATTTCTTAGTAAGAAACTAGTGGCAACTTCCCCTAAGCTGGTTCCCAGTTCGTCGCAGATGACAATATGTTTTTGTCTCACTGGTTTTAATTTGTCCAAAGGCTCATGTGTGTCTCAAGAGTACCCCCTGGGGCTATCGTCACTGTAATCATCCATATAAAAGGGTCACGTTACATGCGCCAAACAATGCGTTGCCATGTGTACGTCGGTGAAACCCATTAGGTGGTGTGCATTGCTGCCGAATGTGCAGATGAGCAGAACAATGCTCTAAGTGACTGCTTTTTATCTTCTGTCACAGCGACGCAACGTTAAGGCGTGGTAGAAGGAAGCGCAAGTATTTTTACAGTTTTTATAGAATAGGAATTGTTTGGAAAAAATAAAGCAAATATTTCTCCAGTAGCAACATAGAGTTTAATCTTCTGCACATCCTAATATCAACAGGTCTTGAATACCTGTCAAGGGTGTCCTTGAATTTTGTCAAAACTTTTTAAATAAAGAAAAAAGTTTTGAAAATATTCCAGGACACCCTTGACAGGTATTCAAGATCTGTTGATATTATAACTGCAGAAAACTAATTTATATGTTGCTATTGGAGAAATATTTTATCTATTTTGGTCAAAAAAAGTAATGCTATAAAAACTGTAGAATTACTCGTGGTCCTTTCTGCCGGACCTTAACGTGTGGTGTTTTATCTTTAAAATACAAATAATTGTTTTAGAAGAATAACATTTAAGTAAATAAGTTAAATAATCTTTTTTTATCTACAGGCATGCATGGTGGGTCATGTTGCAGGCCACCTCCGTAAAGTGGATGTTACATCGTAATTTTTAATTAAACATTGTATTACACATTTTTAACAAGTGTATAATTTAAGCTATACATATTGTTTTAATGATTTCAAATAATTACACATTTCACGAGTCATAAGGATTCAAACTTCTCATTTTATGCTTTTTGCATACCATTTATGGCAAAACTTTTTGTTTTGCCAAAATGAATAAAATATTGCTCCAGTGCAAATATAGAATTTAGATTTCTTCTCATGATGACCTCAAAATTTCTTGAATATCTGTCTTAGGATGTTCAGGAATTTAATGACAGGTGTTTTTTCTTCATTTAAAAAGTTTGTCATATAATGCCGCCATGCTCATGACAGATAATCAGGAACTGTTGATATCAAAAAATGAAGAAAGTTAAATTCTATTTTTTTACTGGAGCAATATTTTATTTCCTTTGGCAATAAAAAATGTTTTGCTATTAAAACTGCAAAAACACTGTCCTTTTCTCGCGTCCTCTTCCATCCCACCTTGAGGTAAAGTTTCTAATGTCCAAGGGCTAAAATCTCGTATAAATAGACGTTCATATGAGGTGTACACATTAAAATATGTATAATATTAATGTTATTATTATAATTAATATTAATAATAATATATCCTGCTTCGATAGCCACATGTCCTAATGCGATACTTTCGCAGTAGACTAGACAGCCGATGACGGGGAGATTGATGTTTTAATCTCGGTTGGGTGTAGGGCTACTGAAGGTTTTCCCCAAATTGGTTTTACACTTTCGCTCCACGCAAGTGCGGGAACATTTTTTAAATACAGCCTTCCTAATTCCTAAAACCGTTAGCGTAATTATTATATAAGCGTACTACCTGAACCGGTAATAGGACGTGGTGCTAAACAAATATGAATATAATATAACGCTTCGATAAGTGGGAAAAACTCATTGCTTCGAGCTGCAACGATTTTCTAACTATGACAGTGATCTGTAATCTAGCCTGTCGTAAGTGTGTGGTACGCCTGTATACTTGGTTCATGATAGGAAGAACAATTGAGAAAATACAAACATATTTCCATAAGTAACGCAGAACTTAGCCTTCTACACACCATTTTGTTTATAAGTTATTAAAAAAATTACAAATGATTGTAATCTCACTTTAATATTGATAAGTAATCTTCGCTTATAACTTCTAAGGCTTTGATTTGCTCTTGGAAGGCTAGGTTAGATTAGTTCATTAGTGGACTTCTTTAAAATTGGAGGAACTTGGTAATGGAAACAAAAAATAATTTTCTAATAAAAAATCAAACCAGGTTCCGTGGTTTAACTCGACCCCACCCGTCTAAAAGGGTTTATGACTTCCGTTCAAACTTGATATTTAAATGTTATATGGTCATAGCTCGACGTCATATCTAGAGTATGATTCTCGCCCTAAAATTAAGGGCATTTTACTATGAATGCTTTTAAAATTAATGAATTTTATTAAAATATGTCTAGCAATTTTGTTCCAGGTTTATTTTTGGAATGTATATTCTAAATAGCAATATCAAATTATTTTTCATGGTAAAACGATTTGAGGGTATCTTACGATCGCCTCTGTGATTTATTGGTTAGAGTTCCTGAACACAAATCCACAGGTACCGGGTTCAAACCCCAGCACTTTCTGTGAAGCAGTGGGTCAACCCAGCCTCATGAGGACAACTGAGGAACTACTTGAATAAATAAGTTGGCATCATATTCTCCAGCATGCGGCGGCTGCTTGGTCGATATAGCTCACTTGCGTGTTGACGCCATGCAGTTTTTTTTAAATAATAATTTATTTTTACCAATTTAGTTATTTGGGGGAACGTTTGCAATTGCGTCGTATTATCTTATTTGTATTACTTTCAAAATTAATGTTAAAATATTACTTTTACAATATTTTTATTTCCATCAATAATTCAAAAACATTGTTTTTATTTCTAAATTCCCCGTACCCAGGAGAAATAAAATGCTTGGTAGGATTTATAAAGGATTATAAAATGTATATTAAAAGATAGGATATTGAAAAACAAAACAAATAATATACTATGAGCACTGCATTCAGAATGAAAACAAATATCTAAATGGAAAAAAAAAAAGTTCAAAAGGTTTAGTTTCTCTGTAATTCTCTTTTATCATATAGACTATTTGTATCGAAGCTCTTTGATAGTTAAGTGCACACTTTATCGCTTGAAGCTTACCTTTGTAGTCGTATGATGGCGTTTCTGTGTTTGATAAAATATCCATTCCCTTTGGTTAATTACAGTATCCATATTAATGTAGAGGGAAAGTAGAAAACCGTTTAGAGGAAAAAATTGTCACTACACTCGGTAATGATCTAGTCACAGCCTTAACATAACCGGACAATAAGACCGTACAAAACTGACGTGTTTTGTTTTTTTGCTTGCTCACTGGTGCTGGTCATAGTATATTAGATTGACAAAAACAATTATTCATTAAAGAGTACTCATACACTTTTTTTTAACTAGGCCTAAATACTATTAAATCGATTTCACTTTAAACAGGAATGGTCGTTTAATGTTCACTCAATTTTATAACCCGCAATAGGATTACATGAATACATTATTAAGTCTCGTCTTAATTAATTTGTAAGAGGATTATTAACTTTATCCTTATCAAGAAGAGGAAAGTGAAAGACAAATCTCCCCTCCTAGTCAGTTACAAGCGATGAAAAGAACATTATTAAACCATTTCATAGGAGGACATCTTTGACATGACAGCATGTTTAATCACAGAAGTAGACGTGTTAAAAAAAAGTTTGTTAATTCGTGCATAACGACTTATTACCCTTCTGGGATATCTACTTATTTGAACTTATAAAGCTAGATATGAGGAATGAAGAATTTAAAAGGAAATTTACTCGCATTTATGTGGAGGGAGAGTGGCGAATAATTTATGAAAAAACACCTTCACTGCACTCGGATGGGACACAGAACCAGATCATCAATCACTGTTAAACAAGACTCCGAATAAACTAGACTTTAAAACGGCATTACACTGGTGTGAGTAGTATTAGGCTACTCGCATATTGGAACTGACTACGTACGACTATGGGTCGCGCCTAATCGCACGAAGTTTCCTGAGAAATCCCGACATGAGACGAAGTACGGGAGTCCTCACACTGGAGGCGATTCAGTCGTACGACTACACATATTGTATTGTTCCAACCTGCGACCAGATCCCAACAAGTTGGGCTTTTCCGTTGAAGTCGTTAGACCTGACTAGTTATTTTGACTGTGTTTTAATTTAACAATTTCTAAAATGTAGACAGGAAATTTGCTAAGTCTCGTTTTCAAGAGGAGGTGCCTTTGGGGTCAAAAAAGACGACCACTACCATTCGAGAGACGTCCAGAGAGATGTGTGGTATATTTGTTTGACCCACTCGTTCCTCCTCCGGCGCCTTCTTCATTGTCAGATCAACTAATTATTTTTAAGGAGGTTCAATTGAGAGTTTATTTTTCAATTTTAACTCTATTTAGAAAAATTCAAAATAATGACCACTCAACGACGACTAGGGGATGGATATAAGGACAGATCTAAACTGATGAAGTTGGTCTCAATCTGTGGAATCCAGTCGTACGACCAAGTCGCGTGTAGTCGTACGTTGTTGGTTCCAATGTGCGAGTAGCCTTACTGTGGATTCACACGATCGCCGAAAAACAAAAACGTACTCACGTGACGAGCTTTAAAGCTATTAAAAGTTATAATATTCCTCAGTATTGTCGGCACGTCACCTTTCCTTTTCTTCCGGGTGACATAAGCTTAGGAGACACAATCGAATTTCAAAACCAAAACCTCAAATTGTTGCACTTGCGCATAGACTAATCGACTCAATCAGTATGCACGTCCCTAAAAAGCGAGATACTAGCAGACAGCTGAATCTATTGTTGGGAAATAATTTCAAATTGCCGTTTAGTGAAAAGCACGTGTATCGATATAATTCTGTTTTGATATTTTTTCACGACACAATATAATAATTTGTTAACATCCATTATTATTATTATTATTATTATTATTATTAAAGATTTGTTCTTCCTCTAGAAAATAAAATATGTAGATAACCACTGTTTATAATTTTTGTAATTGATACCTGCTTATGTGGCTGAGAGGTCTAAAGTGTCACTCGCTTTAGACTGGCCTTCTGATAACTGTTAGATCTGGGTTAGAATCCTGGTTGGATATACTGAGGATGGTTTATCTTTCCCACTCTCTTTCCACGAAAACGTGGGCTATTACCTCTAAAATATCTCCTTCCTCATCCTTACCCCATTAGAGTAATTATCATATGTGAACAGGTAATAAGACACGTTCATAAAATTATTTAATTGATACATAGGCCCTTATCGTTTTTATTTGAATACCCAATATAATGTATTAACACCAGTAGTAAAAAAAAATGAAACAAAAGTTTCAACAGTCAATAAAATGCAATGGTAAATATATATTTTTACATCCATTATAGTTTTCAGCCTGTGGCCCGGGTCAATTTTTTACTAAAGCCATATATTTTCCACTACCACCTGGCTAGGCCTGTCGTAGATTCATATACCTTGTACTCTAACTTAAGATTGCGACCGGCACAACATCGAGTCCCCGGCCATTAATTTATCAATGTGAAATGGTAAAACCACATTTCACCAATGATAAATCATTCTGCCATGTCGAAAATCGAACCTGAGAGCCTTAGCCTAGTAGACAGACACGCTTCCGACTAAGCTAAGGTGGTAAGACGTTTGAAAATTGGTTGTTTGATTAAACATTTTTGTAACTATTCAAGTAAATATGTAGATTTTAATAGATAGACGTTTGTGTTTGTCTAAAATTTCTGATTTAAGACAATTAAACAAAACTAAGTCCATGACGTCGTCCCGCGAGTGAACTATACCGATCAAGTGACCGCCCCAAGTTGGCGAAGATAGTGAATGACGACAGTAAACTAGCTCTGCGACCGTTAATATCAGTTTTCTATCCTGGAACCACTATTTACAAGTAGCTCCTCAATATTGTACTCACGAAGCTAAGTTGACCCCGTTCCGGACCCATTACTTTATAAAAAATCTGGAAGCAGTGGGGATCGGAACAAGGACCTCTGGATCTGTAGTCAGGAACTTTGGCAACTAAACCACAGAGGTGGTCTAAAACAATTAAATATATATGTAATTAATTACAACTAATATTATATTTAGATCGCTCATATTCAGGCAGATGTTGTTTTCCGTCTCAAATACTTTGATAAATTTTGTTAACAATTGAGAGGTTTTGATGTATATTATTTTTTTAAGAGAGCACAAAAATTGTTTTTTTTCCCTCGCATTTTATATTACTACTATTATAGACTTTTCACATTTAATTACAGTAGTGGAGTAAGGATTGGTAAGAGATAATTTAGACGAAGTGCATCCTCATTTGCGTGAAGCTAGAGTGGTAAATCCTTCAAGAAAAATAATAAGTACACCCAGACAGGATATAGTACTGGACTTACCCATAACGGTGAATCAGAATAGGGGATCCTGGATCCTTACTTTTAGTTCATGTGATCACTGATTCTGATATTTACTAATTAGAGCACAAGTTAGCTACCTGTTAGTTAATATAAACTTGGATGTAGATTACCCAGCAACATGATTAATAAGAAATTAGGCTCCTGCCCCTTCCTCCCCCCATTTCCTTTCCATAGGGATCTCCTCTGAAACAAGTGACGAGATTTTTTTTTATAATATGGTATAAAATAGGATAGAAAATTTTAAATTCAGATCAGGTTTCGTGTTTCTTAACAATGATGTAAAGGATAAAGTTTTTTCCTTTACAAAGGCGTTGGCATTCAAGTTGCATTTGACAAGGATGTGGTTATTAGTTGGGACAACTTTTCTAGTCACCTAACGTCATCTCTTATGTTATTCCATGTTTTAAAAGAAAATTATATTTTCAAAATGTATTCATGTAATATTTTTTTATCAAATTAATAAGATAACTTTTAAATTAAGTTCCATACAAAACACCTTTTAGGTGTGTTACATTTATTTTCATCTACAGTAATTTTTAGTTCAATTTTGCTTCAGGGAAAAGGGATTAATGTAGCCACCATTTCTGTTCGCCTGTTTTCTCTTTATAAGTTTTGAGCGATGGATGGATCTCAAACCCTAAAAAATTTGTTCTGGTTCTCATTATCAGAATTTCGGTGCAAAGTGTTTTCAGATCTAAATCATACATAGCTTGGACACACATTGATAATATAAAAGTAGTATAAAACATTTTATATATTTATCTGATCTATAATACCTTCGTTTAGAGTACCATACTACAAAAATATTTTTTTGTATCAGTGTCTTAAGCATGTGAACTATCAAGATAAATATTACAAATTTGGCCATTATTTTAATATATTTCTTCGTCTCACTGACCTTTCGTGTTATATGCATATTTAGTAATTACGATAATGTGGTTGGTATGAGGAAGGTAGAAGTTTTAATGTATGCACCCACATTTGCGTGGAGAGAGAATAGTATACGATTTAAAAATAAACATCCTAATGCACATGGCTGAGATTCTAACCCCAGCGTACCCGTCACCGGAAAATCAGTCTTAGCTAGCTCTAAATTTATACCGCATGAGTTTAGGCACGATTGTGGGAAATTATTTAAAAAAAGGTGTACCGAATTAAGTAAAATTTGACCTAACCTAATTGTTCTTAATTGTTTCATTTAATTGAGAGGTTTATGGACCGACTGATCCTGAACCATATTTTTACCCTAACACCTAACTTTGATGGTTCAAATATAAAATAAATTAATAATAACAATATGCAAATTGAAAGAGTGTGCTAGGTAAGTTAAAAATTGCAGAAAAACTGAGATAAACATTAGCAATATAGCAATACTCACGCAATAAAGAATTATTGCGGGCTCGTCCCCACGGCCAACCCCAACAACAAATACCATTTAACCAGAACGTAACTATGCCTCAGAAAAGATTATCTTACAGACTATGATTACCATGTGATGCCTAAGGATGAACGTAAAAAGGGAGTAAGAACAAAATTAATTATACTATGTAGTTTATTAAATACCAATAAAGAATAATTAAACACTTTTTTGTTCATTTTAGTAAAATTCCCAAATTTTAAGTCTATTGATCTTTAACACATATTGTAAGTGTAAAAGTTTAAAGTTAAAGTTCTTTACTCTTCAAAATAAACACAAGTGCAAAAGAAATATAAACATTACCATGAGCTATTTCAACTTTAGTCAAAGTCCTAAGTTTTAATTCCCTTAATATTTGACACATATACTAAGAATAAACGTTTAAAGTTAAAGTTAGTTACTCTTTGAAAAAACACAAGTGAAAAATAAATATAAACATTACCATTAGATATTTCGACTTTAGTCAAAGTCCTAAGTTCCATTTCGATTAATCCTTGACACACACAGTAAGAGTAAACGTTTAAAGTTAAAGTTCGTTACTCTTCAAAATAAACACAGGTGCAAATGAAATACCACCATTGGATATTTCAACTTTAGTTAAAGTCCTAAACTTTAAGTCAATTTATCTTTGACACATACGCTAAGTGAAAAGGTTCATAATGAAAGTTCCAAGTTTTAAGTCAATCCATATAAGAAATGGTTCCTAACTGCCGAAATAGAATTTTGAAAACATAAATGATTATGCCGAAAAGGAATTTTTGCTTACATTGTTATTATCCTCGCCTTCGTTTGCACTAGCTACAACCAGAGCCAGTCCCAGAGTAGTTCATCCTTCACACGGGCACTCTTTTATACGCTGAAACACAGGTCACAGAAAGGGGAAAGAAGGGG